>JAQIXT010000870.1:0-22823 GCA_034700445.1 Stenotaenia linearis | reverse complement strand
TAGTACAAAACAAAACAAAAATTAAAAGAAACTTAAAATTGCAATTATGAAACGGCCGGAAGTGACTTTAAACTAGGCTTATTGAAAGTTGATATATTGTTTCGGATTTTATGTTTTGTTAAATGTTTAGTTTAGATTTTTGTCTGTTTCTACGAGATGGGTGATAACACCGAAGATGAAATCGTATCTTCTTTGACCGAATTGGCCATTAGTACTGTGTCATCAATAGTTTATAACGAATGGAATTTCCAAAGTAGTCAAACTAATAACATCGACGTGGTCCTGCTCAGAGAAACCCATCAAAAATATTTAAATTTATGTGAGTTTTTAAAATGTAATTTAATTAAAATATGGATAATGTTAGTTCTTCTACAAAGTGTGAAAAACCTTAATTTACTGTCCATTAATATGCAGCGCCTGAAGTTTCATTTGATATTATTATGGGCATGCTGCAAAATGGACCATTATCGTTTGGACAAGCTGTGTGGATTTTGGAATCGACATGTCACAGACTTTACAAAAGTTGGCTCTCTGGATTAAGCCTTGAACATTTGTGTGCAGTAATTTCGACTAAAGCTAAAAATGTAAGGCACAATATAATCTACTAATTAATAGCTTGGTGAATATTTTAATACTCTTTTTAGAGTATTCTTGAATTGCTGGTTAATGCTGATGACGATGTTACTGACATCGAATTCGCTAAAAGTTTCAAGAACTTAAAGAGGCTCGCAATAACACATAACGAGGACTTGACCAATCAGAAAGTGGGACAGATTTTATCCCAGTGTCATGATGTAGAAGAACTGAACTTAAAGGGTTGTAATGGCATTGACGATAACCTTTTTAACGTGTTATGGAAGGCCGAATCCATTCAAAGCAACCTTAAATCCCTTGACATTTGTAACACATCAGTGTCTGCGTCCATGGCAGCGAGTTTATATTTTCTCTTACCACAATTGCAATTACTGTTGTACGACGACATCAACGGCTTCCTCCGTTATCGATGTCATCCAATAGCGTACAACGAGAATGTAAAAATCGGCCCAAAAGTGCATAAAGTTCGATTAGGCGACACGGGATTTCAACGATTGCGATTTGTTAATGACGACCCTAGAGTGAGCAAAGAAATGGAACTTTTATTACCCAATTATGATGCAGACGCTTTTGATGAAGACGGACACGCCAATTTATTTAGATTTCAAGAAGATACGAACGTAACGTTTCATTTTCACGACGTGTACAAAGCAATTTGTTCGATCGCTCCTCACTTGACTTTGGGCTGTTGTCCGGAAAAATCGTATTTAAATGAAATCTCGCTTATTAACGTCAGGGATGTCGATTTAAATGCTTTGTTCTCGGATTTGCATCGTTTGAAAAAGCTTTCTTTATGGCATAGCTGTTCTATTACGAGCTTTAGCGCGAAAACTTGTATTGCCGAGCACTTGCGTGAATTGGAGTTTTGGTTCGTCTCGAGCGACGTTGTTAAAAAAACAATGAAACATTGCCGCAATTTAGAAACCCTTACATTGCGCTCAGTTTCCATTACTACCGAGACATTTAAAGACCTGACCTTTAGTTGTATAAAACATGTGAAAGTATACTACTGCGAAGGTTATTCAGCCATTGAGAATGTTTTTCAGTTGCCAACTGAAGTTGAAATATGGCATGAGAATGTATGAAAGAGTTGTAAAGATTTGAATGATTTTTCCGGTCAAATGTCACGAATTAATAATAAATTTCCAAGATACATATTTTCGGTTTCATAGGTACTGTAACTTCTAACTTATATCTTATTTTAAAACAAAAACAACAAAATTATTCTATTTAATTTTTAGAGAACCTAATTCCATTTACCTTCCAAAAAAATATTACTTATAGCAAAAAAATATTCAAAAATAAAAAATAAAAAAAATGAAATAGATACAGAACAAACACAACATCTACATTTTTGAAATTGAAATCGTCTAACATCTGTTTACCATCGAAGGGAACTGGAATTGAAAAAACAAAAGAAAACAAATGCTACAATAATAAAGACCAACACAATAACATAACACAATCATATATAAAGTATAACTCTAGATCGCTTCTCCAAAATCTTCAATTTCTTCTTCATTTTCTTTATCATCATCGATTATTCCTATTCTTTGAGCTATCCTTTTGATATGACTTGTCACCTGTTCTTGAACTAAATTGAATGACATTGCAAGCAATGCCATCCCGAAAAGTAAATATACAGCACATAGAGCCAATATTTTTTCTGAATTTGCTGTCTGTTCATCACTGCCTACTTTTCCAGGCACGTAATCCCCGAATCCAATAGTTGTCAATGTTATGAAGCAAAAGTAAAACGACTCGAAGAATGACCACTTTTCTTCCCACTCCTTAAATAATATTGCACCGCCACACAGATAAGTTGTAACTAAGGCTACACACAACCAGATAGGAACTGTGCGATGCTCCTCGACATGAGCAGCCTTACTCCTGCGACTACTTGTTCTTTGTGAAGAAGACAATGGAGATTTAGTTTCCATAGGAGATGGCAAATCGACCACAAGATCTTTATTGTTTCCCAAAGCATATCTATTCAATATTACAGCTGGAAACGGGCCACGTCTGAAATAAGCTGCAGAATCCTGCATCATCGCTTCTTCGGTTAATTTGAATTCGTCCGAACGACCTGAGCGGAAGCTGCTGCTGTGACTTCCCTCATCTGCACTCGGTTCCTCTTGGAATGCAAATCTACGGTGTTTCACTGGTGGATAATGTGGGCGACCGTGGTACCACTGAGTATTGGTTGCCTTGTGTTTAGCGCACTTGAAACAACAAACTTTCCAATAGAGAAATTTAAATGAGCGAGCCATAGCATCGCCAACGTTTGACATGCAGAGAAGCATGAGGGGAATGCCAACTATGGCGTACAGGATAGTGATGATTTTGCCCCACTTGGTTCTAGGTGCCACATTACCATAACCTGAGAATTAAATTTTTTTGGGTAAAATTATCAATTTTTAATTATAATTTAATCACAAACTTACCAATTGTTGTGATGACAATAATGGCATAAAGTATCGCTTCCGCAATTGACCATTGGGTTCCCTCTTGACCATTATAACCTTCAAACCGAACAAGATCACTGATATTGCTTTGTAACTTTTTTAAAATTTCGTCAGCTCCAACAGCCCAAATTTCTTTTCGAAGAACAGGAAGCCCATCGGTGTGCAACCACAACTCCTCAACGTACTGGTCTATTAAAACAGTCACATTGTCTTTAACTAGTTGTTCTTTGTCTTTTTCCAATGCTCTGAACATGAAACCACCTCCTATGGAATATCCAACCACTAGACCGCATAGTCCAATATGCGATAAGCAGAAGGACACGGCTACCCGGACCCAACGAACAAATCTCTGACAACGTGTTTCTTCTGCTGGTATTTGTAATTCGTCCATGTTGGAGGGAGAAAAGTTATTTTGAGACTTAAACGATGTATTTTTGGTTGTATTGACGTCATAGACAGAGAGGAATAAACTTTAATTTGCAACAACAAGTCCATATTGTGATTTACTATTGACAGGTACAAATTTTACTTAGATGTGTTTTTGTATTGCAAAAAAAATTGATGTTTTTTTAACACTAAGAAAACAATAAATGACAAATCTTTTGGAAAAAATGGATAATAAGGATAGAAATAAAAGAGCTTCTATATTTAGATACCAGCAGTTGGATCTGCAGTTCAGTAGCAACTTTTTTTTTGCACTGAAAGGTCTATTTTAAGGCTTAATTTTACACAAATGGAAACTCGGCCAATCGAGCGGAGAAATGAAGTCTTTAAAAATCGTAATACATAAATAATTTATTTTGTTTACATGAGTATTGAAACACACATTTTTCAATCATATTCTGATCCAATTGTGATACTTATTTGGTCGCCTACAATAAGAGTTTTATGAAACCACCAATTTGTATCCAGCACAACTGAAATGTAAATAAGATAAATTTCACTGGAATAATGAGAACAAACACCACTTAACTGATTTCTCCTGGCTCGACAGTCACTTCAAGTCCTCTGCAATCTAAACTGCACTCGGGAGGAGGTTCCAATGTCCAATGCTTGCGTCCCCTAATTTGGGCTTGCCAAGATGGATTTACCACATGATCAATCTGATGGAAATAAGAATCAAATAAAAATTGTGAAAGTTTTTCATCTTTACTATTCTGCGGAAGCAGAATATAAATCAAGGTGTAAGACAGACACTAGTGGGGATTGGAAAGAAAAATATTCCACTCAGGTATATTACTTTCATAAATATTTCACAAATCCCTGTGAGAAGAGCAACAGTGGAATTAGATCTAAAAACTTATAAATATTGGAAGATGTGAGAAGTTTAAATTCATTCTTATTTTATAAATTCAAATTCAATTCAAGATAAGTTAATCAAAAATAAGGCGAAATGGAAATTTAAATAATTATAATTATTTCGAGCTCGTTGTTTCTCTATTTAGAGGGATTTAAATAAATGATGGCAATCAATAAGCAGTGGATATTGCAGATTAATAATATCTGGCAATTTAAAAACGATTACAACTTCATCATTATTAATGATGTTAGCATTAATCTTCAGACAGCTCGTTGTTATTTAAATAGTGATAATTCTTTAAACCACAATTGCTAGTATTCAATGAAGATAAATGCATTCAGCAAAACGCATAAAACCTTTTAAAATACATACTTTTCTAATCAGTTGAGTATATTTACACTGTATAATTTTAAAATGTTATTGAACGAGTTCATTTTTAAAATAATTTATAGATGCAAGGTGAAAAGAAACTTTTCTCATAATTTAAATTAAGCATTTGTTAATGTCATTTTAAATTATTTTTCGGTATTCTTTTGATCTAAGTTGAAAACACAATATATGTTCGGCTGTTTTAATGATTAAATATTCATTATATTGAAATTAATATCATAGATCTTTTTTCCCTTGAAAGATTGCTTAACCGTTCCTTTTTAACTTTTTGTTGCCTCGAAGCCTTGAGGATGGTTCTTTCATTTCGTTAATGTGTTTTCTCGAGAAGAGTTATTTACTAAGATGACTACTAATAACAACATTGTATCAGATAGAAAAAGACGATACCATTGTTGCTAACGGCAACAAGAAGAGTCACTTAAAAGCATCACTCACATTGGAACATCTTTGATATCTCCGTAATTAAAACCGAGACTCGAACAGCGACTAAAATAAATTGCGTCTTAAAACTAGCACAATTATCCCGTCCCAAGATAATTAGAACTTTCCACGTTGAAAAGTGTTATCGCTTTAAGGAGCTGTGTTTTTGTCACGTAAATTCAAAAAAAAGGAAAAGAAGCAGTAGAAAAGTTAGTTTTCAGATTCCAATTTCTTGGGGCTTAAATTTCTACCACAGTCTCTTGAGCATGTCTTCATCGTAAACAAGACACTGAAATTGCATTGACTTGAACATGACGCTTCATGCACCTCAGAAAATAAATCATTAAAGTTGAATTGTAAGGAAAAAATGTGTTGCATTTGTTGCTTTTACAAATATTAAATTACTTGAAGGCTGATCAACATAGCATCCTCATCACTGTAGGCTGAAAATTTTGTTGTCTTTGAAATTGTTTAACAAAACACTGTCGGGGTAATAGAAATTTGCATTAAAGTGTAAAACTATATTCAAGCATTGTAAAAGGGCATTGTAAAAGGGGGGGGGGGGTTTAATCAAGAAATTGGAGTATATTTATAAATTGGATTATAAATATTACAATATTTATTTTACGTTTTGTAATTTTCCATATAAAAAACGGAACAGCAACAAGCAGCAAAGAACAAGAACAAGAGCAAAGGACAAAGCAATTTTCATATTTACATGTAAATGAGCTCCGTAACCAGGGCTGCCCATGAAAATCCAATCAGTTTTACTGGACTCTGCATCTGCTGGTAAAAAATATGGTCGCTCGTAATGTTTGCGCAAGGCATTTGCTGCTGACGAATCACAATTACTCCTAGAAATGAAAAAGTAATAGAAACCACTCAAAAATAATCAAATGTTTAAATTTGAAGATGTTTACGTGACAGTTTTATTATTAAATTTGTAAGTAAATTAAAAAAAGAAATTTTAATTACTATCTTGAATTAAATTCTCCACAAATTTATTAAATTGGGAAATAAATCAAATGCAGCTGTTATTGTACTAGTTTATTTAAAGCCTGAAATTGGCGGCTATAAAGAAGTTAGTTTGTTAAACGTCACTTACACACTTTTCTACCAAAAACCTAACTTTCACATTTAATTTGCTCTTTCAATTATTGATTGGCATTGCAGTTGATTATGTATTAATTTACGAGCTTAAATTGATTGAGTAGTTCACCTGGAGCTAATGAAATTACTAAACAAACATTTGCGACGTACTGTAACTGAACCCAGTTGTTAATTAGCCTTTGGAAATTAAATTGGAGTGAAACTGAAAATTTTAAACTTGTTATTTTTAATTAAGCTTCTATTCTTAGTAATTTACTTTATTTGATAATGTCTTTTGTAGTCACAACATCCTATTTCTTTTCATACTAAAAACCCTATATACTAAGTCGGTCGAATTCTTTGATTGATAAGTCTCACAGGATTTCTGCCGCACTTGCCACTTGAAATGGAGTGCAGAGCACTGTCCATTTGACCGCAACAGCTCTTTGTAAAAGAATATCAGATTAAGTACAAATGGTAAGTGATGTGGAATGAAAGCTTCTTTTCGGGCGTAAATGAAAGCTTCTAAACTACTTTTGCTCGAAAAAAGATGATGGATTGAGTGAAAAAGAAAAGTAAAAATTAAGTTAACTTTCGTGTTTCTACTTTACTTTTAATGCAATCAACGCGATTAATTTATGTAAATTTAAATATTAAAGAAAGCTCTTGGTTGATATGAGACTCTCAAGTTTTGATACGCTATCCAAAGTTTGATTTAAAGTGTATGAGCGAATGAAACTCCAATTTCATTTAGTGGCTTGACTTTATACTGTGCACACGCTAATGTGCAACTTTCAACTAGCATTAAAGCTTATCAGCTTGATTCAACTTCCCGCTGTCATCGGTGCACAGCGTGTGCTATCATTTGACACCAGAAGGGCTATGCTCAAAAACATATTACGGCAGAAAAGGTACAAGCTGTGAAAAAAAGATTATCGACTGTCACTGGCTTCACATTCGCGCTAATATCTAAGCTGCATAAAAACTTTCCAGCATTACCTCCTGGGAAAATGGTTGGCAGCTTCAGATGGGTTGCACTTGATGAGAAAAAAATCATAACATGACTCTAAACCACTTTTTTTTCTTTTTCTTTTTTAAATAACGGTCTTATTAGAAACTACTTACTGCAAAAAAACTGCTAATTAATTTTTTTTGCATTGCAATTCGCATAATTTTTAATTTAAGCCTGCATCTACTTTGATGCGCGGAATATTGAATTGCTTTTTCATTACTATTCAGTTCCATTATTTATTTAACTGGGTAAGCTCTTCATACTAAGAAACCACTTTAACGATGTGAATAATTAAATTTATGAATTTACAAGAGGAAAAAAAAAGATTTGTGATAAATTAATATAAAATTACATACTTTTTTTTAAAAGAGACAAATTACGTATGTTCTTACCATCCTATATACCAGGGCTTACTCTTGTCTTTCAGCAAAGCCCGCGCTTCACTCATGTTAAATACTTCACCAAGGCTTTTGAATTCAGTTTCGTATGGAAAAAATTGACAGTCTTGACGAATACTTTCTAAAGTTGGGCTATCTTCTGAATATAAACTTTTGAAAAAAGCGAAGTTGAAATGTTTCAAAGCTGTCCAATTACTAGTGCTGTCGGTGATAACAACCGGGTGCCCCGTGTAAGCGTACCTGCGTGAAAAGAAAATCATTATAAACGACATGGCACCCTGTGAATTCGTATTTTGAAAAAGTGTTCTCTTCTTTATTTATTGGAAGCACTTATTTTGCTTCTTTATGGGGTGAGAATATATTTTGTTTTCATGATAATGTGCAGATGTGTAAAAACTAATATTTCTTTTGACATATGAGTGAACGGGTAATGGAAACTCATCGATTACTTGTGCTGAACGAACGTTGTCTAAATGCGTCTTAGCAATACGAGACGAAAAATGTCGCCAAGATTGAAAATGAAGCTCTCATATATAGAAATGACAATCATGTAGCAAACGCACTGATCGTGTTTTGAGGAGAAAATGAAAAGAAAAAAAAAAACTTTTGCTAAAATGTTTTTAAAATATTGCGGTAAATCTAAGCCATCTTTAAATTTCAGAACATAATTATACTCGATGATGCACCTGCTTCAGCATATAAATAGTGCAGAATTTTAAAAAAGTTTTTGCATTTTATCTACAAAATGAGAATCGTTTTAAAAGCAATGTGTATGCTGCAAGAGGAGCAATTTCTGCCAAAGTGAACAGAATAGGGTAATTTCCTTTTCATACTCCACCTCGATTTAATATATCCAAAAATAATTGAATCAAGAATTTTACTGTGGTTTATTTACTGTGGTTAACAAAGTTATTAATGCCAGAGTAATTTGGTAGTGTATGTGGCAACCACCAAGATAACTTCAAAGCGGCAATAACTCGTCTTATGAGACTCGCTCTAATATTGTCAAATCGACAATTTATGAACTACAATCTGACAATCTAGTTCAGAAGTGAATAAAATAATAACATAGATAGAAATTTGTAAAGAAGAAAAAAGTTATTTTTTTCCAAGTTTTTTTCCTGGGAAAAACATAAATGTCTACAACCTGCACTCTCTTTGATTGCTATAGACTAAGTGCTTCAAAGCTTCTTACGGCATACATACAGCTTTCTATAAACTATACGTTTTAAACTTAAATATCCAAGGTGTCACTCTTTACTAACACAAACTGAAAAGCGTGAAACGAGACGGTTAATTAATCCAAATAAATATAAACACACGAAACGAATGGTCATTTATTACACTTAAGCTGCACGAAACCGAGTAAATAGTTAATCTAATTTTCATTTGCACAAATATTTTATGTTTACTTTTCCATCTTCCCCTTGAAAAAAAAAATTGAAGTTATAGGCTAAAGGCAAGAGGGCAAAGTCAATAATAGACAGTTATTGATTCTTCTCTGTGAAAAGTGAAGAGAAACTCTGATTGTAATCTCAATTTATGGAGTACAGACAATACGGCTATTCTGCAGAATGGAACGGCTTTTGATAAATTTAATACATTATTTTCCCGTCAAATAAAATACTTATCTTTTGAAACATTTTTACATCGTTTGAATTCAAAAAGACGACACTGAATACTTTTAAACGTGCGGAGCATATTAGCTTTTTATTTCAAAGAATTGTGAAATGTCGCGCAGGTTTGTTAGGTAAAATATTTTTTAACATTTTATCTGCAAATTTAGCATCTTCATATTTGATGATTTTATTTTTTATCACTTTATGAGATTAAATAAATTCACAAATAATTGATTGTTTTACTTTCCTATCTTTGTTTGTTTTTTTTAACTTCATTTTGATAAACACAAACTGACAACTCTCGGCATTTTCAAAACGGAACCATTTCTGCTCGACCTCCTCTTCATTTCCCATCAGATTAGGGAAAATCCCCATTAGAAATTACAATAATTTGAATAAAAAAATTGCTTTGAAAAAAGAAAAGAAAAAAAGTAACCTGTTTATGTATAATGTATTTAGTCGTATCTATCTGAGCAGAAGTTCGATGTTCTGCTGTGAGATCTCCAAACCCGTTTTGTCCTCAAAGACACAGTTGCGTCTGAGTGTCACAAAGGTTAAAAGAAAGATGAATGTGACAAAATAACAGGGGTCATGATAACGGAACATTCCCTTTGGTCTTATTTAGAATTTTGCATGAAATTTCTGACGTTGACTAACAACCTTTCTAATCGGTGTAATTTATTGCTCTTCCTAAAATACACGGTCAACCTAGACTTCAACATAAAATTTCTTCAAAGAACATTGTCAAGAGAACAAAATAATGATTATTTTTTCTAGAAAGTATATTTAAAGTCGATGCAACTTAACTTATTGGCATAATGAACGCAGTAATTGCGGAACAGAGACATCTTAAATAAAATTCAATTTACACTTCAAAAATTGAATTACTTTTAAAGACTCCTTTTGCATTCCAATTTTTTGCAAGAATAAATGAATAGATTCTTTTCGCATTTCAAATAACTTCGAAAACAGAATCACAATTGCAGGGAAAGAATTTTTCAGATGTAAAAATTCTTTGAATTCAAACATATGATACTTTTTCACATTCACACATTTATTCATCACTTTAGTTATTATTTTTAATTGAGTTCTGTGAGCTAGCTTTGTAATGAAATTATAAACTTTAATTTGTATCAAATTATGCGAGTACTTCATGAGTTCTCATAGAACCGCAAACCTGATGAGCTCAGATTTTTATCTCGGTTTTCATTAAAGTTAACTCATAACTGTAACAAATGATACGCGAAACAATCAGCCTTGGGTTAATATTAGGAACTTGCAGTGCCAACAACTGCTCGTTTGAATGCAAGGAGAAAGGAGAGATGAAGGAAAAATTGTACTGTATATTGAATTTTAAAGATGCTCGTGTTGGTTTAATTCGTCATTACTAATTCGAATTTGATTAATCATTGATATAATTAATAGAAAATGAGGTGATCATCATAAATTCACAGAATATCGATTTTTAAAATGAAACAATTTCCCTGCAATAAAAAGTACTGTATTTGATTCGTAACATTTTGTAGAATGTTTCTAAGGAAGTTTTACTTGTTGTAACTTGTTCAGCTAACTGAGAGCTTTGTTTACTCGATATGAACATACGAATCTGTATTTGAATCATACGGTTCACTAACTGGAAACTGAACTGAGCTTTGATGCCCATCTAAGCTAAAGTTATTTCCTTAATGAGGCCTAATGCACTGAAATTAAATATTACTTTAATAAGTTATTTTCAAAGAAAATGGCATTGGAAAATCTTATGTCCCATGAATCATACTAACATCAACTCTATTCTCGTACCCACTTTTCTTTCATGTAAGTGTAAGGAGATTCAATTAAGATTTTATTGATCCACAACATTTGAGGAAATGACATTTGTGAAGAAAACAACTTTTTTAAAAAATAAAAAAAGTAATTGCGCTTGTTTGTAAATTCTCTGCATTAGAATGAAACTAATTAATTTTCGTGTAAATTAAATCATAATTTAAAGTTTAAGGGTCAAAATATGTAAAATGTTACACTTTTCATTTGAAATACTACAGTTTTAAAACTTGACTTTATTGATAAAAAATACGATAGCGGAAAGAAAAAATGTTTCACTAACTAAACCTTACTTTTTCTTGAACTCAGCAACTGATATTGCAGACGCACGATCAACACTGAATACATCCCGGCACATCGAGCAGTCCACGGGAGGTCTGAACATGTCTTGAATGGATGCTGGCATATTTATGGTACACTGGATAAAAGGAATAGAATACATTTTAAAAAAAATAAAAAGTGAGTTTTTTTTCATTCTCATTTAGTATTATAACGATTTAGTTTTTGTTTAACTTACAGGTTGGACGTGAAGATCAGAATTCCTCAGCAACATTCGAGCAAATCCATGAAAAAACTGCAAGTTGGGGCACCATATGATGACAATTGCAATTAGAACTATAGAAATTGCAAATGCAGAGAAGCCTCTCTTTTTTGATGTTTGTATTCTTCGCATTTCGCGGACTGAGGGGAGGGAAGAAAGCTTGCTTTCATCTATCCCCAGAGCCGCAGCTTTTTTCACCACATGTTCAAACAGAAGAGTTACATCGGATCTAAGCTTTTTCGACATTCTTGGTTAAGTACAACAACAAGCACACATTTCACCCGTTTATATAGTGAACTGATGCGAACGACATCTTGCGACATCGATATGAAATGATGCTATTTTTTCTCACTTTTATTTTAATAAAACCAACCCGGCATAATTTCAATAATTCTAAAGATTAATGTCGACATTTCATGGAATTTTAAAAATGTTATTACAGTAAAGAAAGTGAAATTGATCTATCAAAATATTAAACATTCCTGACATTTCGAAATAAGAAATTGTAAAATTAAATTTAAATCAATTTAAGTGAATAATTTCATACTGCTTTATTAATTATTCTATCGTTCTTTATACTTTCCAGGTAATTTGTTATCGTAAAGGTCTCGGAAGACCTATAAATTAGTAATTGAAATACACTCAGGCTCGTATGCAACAAGTAGATAAGGCTTCCCTTCAACGTGCCTGTTAATTAAAAGTGTAGCTTAAGCATTGTTAATTAGTGTTAATTCTTGAAAGCTAATGTATCATTTGACATTTACATTCCACTTTATAAGACGGAAAGTGGCAGTGATGTCTGAAAAAGAATCATCCAAAAGCTATATAAATACTCTATCAAAGCAATTGCTCGGTTACATTTTTTCATTTTTGACTTTAAAAGAGAGATGTCAAGTAGAAATAGGTTTGTTAAAGTTTTGTTAGTTTTGTAAGATTTGTTAATTAGATTAAGTTATTAGTTTGCAAGCATTGGAAAACGGTCAGCCTTGAATGCCCGTGTTTTAGTCCGTCTCTTTTGAAATTTGAAAGTCAAAACATCTCTGTTGAATGTTTCGAAAACACTTTGAAGAGATGCGGATCGAATGTTGTTTGTTTGGAACTCGTGGACTTGGCATCGTCGAGTTTTCCTTCCGATTGGCTGGAAATTATCGGTAAATAACTTATTATGTTACTGATCCCATTGATAAATCTATTTTTAATAGATGATATCGAATTTATTTGCAGCAATATCCTGTCCTAAATTAGAAAGTTTAAATTTTCAAATCTCCAGACTCGACAAAATAAATCCTCGTATTTCACCTGAAACGCTGAATTTATTGTCGGAGCGTTGCAAACAACTAAAAGTAAGTTTTAACCTTTTTCTTTTAAATTTATTTAAATATAATTCAACTTCTTATTTTGAAAATTCAGCAGTTAAACTTAAAACGGAGACAATTTACGGACGATGGGTTCGATGATGTACATTCATGAGTTGAGATTTTATCACATTTTTTTCGTTTTTACTATTTCAGTGTTAAATATCTCTTTAAAAATTGTCAATTGCAAGCAATTAATTTCATCTTTAACCAAAGTTTAAAAGGAGAGGCAAGAATTTAAAATTTAAATATGAAATAAGTGCTTTTTTTAATTCATACATTATTTATTGCTTTTATCCAGTGTTTTAAGTTCGTTTCTGATAAAATGCAGTGTATACTATTACATGGTTGTTGGTCATTAACTGTTGGACTTGAGCATATTCAACTGTGTAAAAATTTGCATTATTTAGACATAAGTAATTGCCGAGCATTAAAGTCGGCCACAGTGACTAAAGTATTACAAGTAAGACTTTAACTTAGGTTCTCAAAAATACCCTTAATCCGATTATCAGTAGTCAGTAGGTGCTTCCTTGACTGAATTGCGCATGGGGGAAAACCCTCAATGTAAGAACAACTTACTTTATTGATTTGGTTTAATTTAAACTTTGTTTTAGTTGACACAGAGGTAATGTGGTCAATTCCATGTCACTGCAGAGGATTGAAATCATTAAATTTATTTTCACTGAAGCAAGTAAAGAACGATTTTTTGGCTTCTATAGCTAAAAGCTGTATCCATCTTAAGTTTGGTTTTATTTAAGCGCTTCTTAACTTGCGTAAAGCATTTGGTTCTTTTTTATTTACTTTCTCTAGAACTCTGTCCATTAACAAAACTGCAATTAATGACACAGGCCTGTTTGCTTTGCGTGACATGATATCTTTAAGGAATTTAGCTGTGGCTAAGACACAGGTTTGGGAATGTGAGAAACACGATCAATATTAGCGTATTTTTATTATTATTATTTTTGAAAGGTAACGGATGTAGGTTTGTTTGCCTTAAGTAAAAAAGGATTCTTGGAAAAACTTGTTGTCAGTCATTGTGCTAATGTTGGAGATCCAGGATGCATCGCAGTTATCAGAAATTGCACTAACTTGAAAGAATTTGATGTGTCTTATTGTTCCCAAGTGACCGATGCAACTGTAGATGATGCGTTACAAGTGAGGAAATTAAGTCAACAGAAATTAGTAGTGAATGCGTCAGAAACTAGTATTGAAAATGCCATAATAGCAGCAAATGTGGAATTTTACTTGTAATTTAATAATTAAAAAAATGCACATTAAATTATAATAATTTTATAATTGAATTTTATTTTATTAAAATATTTCCAATTTCATGATTTATTTGAGGTGACCCACACTTTTGATCTATCCTCAATGGTAACATGGGAATTGCATTAAACCTTACGTGATTTACTAACATTATATGGGGTCTAATTGAAACTTAACCGAGCTGGATCGAACCTGCTCCTTCTAGCATGAACGCCATCAATTCAAATTCAGCCAAAAACGACATGACTACAGATATGTTTTTATCTTTGCGACTACTTAGATGGGATAGATTCTTTTAGCCACGAGCAACTGGCTTAAAGACTCGCTGCATCGATTTTACCATAGCAGGATCTTTTATTATTATTATTTTAATAATCATAAGAAATAATGGAAAGAAAGTTAAAGATCAATGTTTTTGTGCACTATTTCTGTGTTACGAATTAAGTCTTTTAAATATCGATGTATGGTAGTGTCTACTAATTTTAATTTTTGAAGATCCTTACATTTATTTTGTAAGGGATACGTGCAATCTTTTCTGTAGTGTTGTAGATGTGCAATACTAGTGCTTAATGTATGAAATTCGCACCACAGAGAGTCTTTCTTTCCGTCGCTGTGAAGACAACCATTTGGAAAATGATTGTGTACACCTACAACCCTGCTCGTGTTATGTAAGCATTTCACGTAGTATGTTGGTTCGGAGTAATTAACTGATCGAACAACGTGCCTCATCATGTGCAAATGCCTAGGATAAAACGAAAGTTACTTAGTAATCTTAATTTTAGATTAAACTTTGGTTTACCTTGGAATAGCAGAATTTTTATTTTCCCAGTCATCAAAAAAGTAAACATTCCTTGCGCATATCGCATCTTTACTCGGAAGATTTTTTAATGATAGAATCATATCTTTCCATGTAAATAAATCCTGGGATGTGGGTAAAATAATTTCGTCCAAATCCAAGAGCGCTATGAAATCGTAGGAGTGGATATTTCTGTAGAAACAATCATTGTAAGGAATAACTTCATTTTGTCGTTTTCTAACCAGCATGTGAGCTAGGTATGATTCAATTAACTGTGGGAAATTCGGTTGGCTTCCCGGCAAAGACAACTTGGTCACTTGAACAAATCCAATTTTTTCATAATAAGAAAGCACTTTTTTCATATTTGGATGAATAACTAACTCGTAAAAATATATTTTTCTTACACCTAATATTTTTAAAAGTTCAATCCATTCAATTAATCTGTGCGATAAATCGTTGTGACGAAAAGCAAGTCCTTTAACACACACTGCAAATGATGGCTTTTCTGACCTTTTTCTTTCATTAAACACATTTAAGTTATTCGTGGCATTTTGGCATTTGTTTTCTATTAACGAAACACTTATTGGAACTCTGGATTCCATCACTGGAGGAATGGCACAAGTAATTAAATAAGGTAATAGTTCTCCATCTTTGTAATTTCCCCACTTTTCATGCCATAACAAGCGAAATAGTGCAGATGAGACAATGGGATTTTTTGTATTATTAAACCACATTTGACAATATGCAGCAGGCGGTTTGATTCGATCGAGAATAACCGACAAACGCACGAAACTGGTTTTATTAGGGACAAATCTATCATCGTAATAAGCACCAAACATGTAAACAATTATGCCGTCTTGTGTTTTGAATATTTGCCAATAATCGTTATTAAATTCAATTTGCCATAGTGAAGGAGGAATTATTGAACACTTGTTGCTCTTAATTGGTGACTGAGTAAACCCTTTTATTAGTTGTTCCACAGGCAGTTGAGGAATTTCCTTTGCTATTAACTGGAGATCAAGTGCATTAAGCATCGTCAGTTCATTGCTTGTAAGGTCGAAAACTTCATGAGCTGGATAGTTAGGATGATAACGATTGTGAAAATTATATCCCATAAAAGTTATTACAAAAATAGTGGTTATGTAGCAAATTTTCCTACGACGCAGGTAACAAAACCTCCAGGAAATGGCCATTATGACGCTATAAAATAAAAAAGTAAAAAAGTAAAAAAAAATAACACTGTGCGGACTGCGGAAATAAGACGCACGTCAACAAGTAAATGTTGTGTTTAAAAATTTAGTTGTTTACCTTGAGGTTTGGATGAGAGTAAAAGCATAAGGCCACAGTTTCTTACATAATTTATGAGTATTTTAGTTTTTAATATAGGAAATGTAAAACGAGAAAGATGGAAGATAAAACAAAAAAAAAATGTTAAGTATAAAAAAAGAATCTTGGTCGTTATTATTTTGGATTATTAAAGCGAAGTATTATTAACTTTTGCATCCTTATTGCTTTGAAATAAATTTTTTCTTTTTATTATCACATGATACCATATCAAAATTGCATTGAACTACAAATTTAATGAAATGATATATTACTAACCACATAAAAGCGACGCATAATTTTAAATTTTTTCTCAAATAGTAATATTTTCAAATTTAAGTATCAATATGATTAATAAATCCTAAACGGAAGAGAGCAAGCTTAGTTCTGTCAACTACAGGCTCCAAAAAACGCTGTAAATTATCATCATTGACTAAATATTTATGATATAACGATTTACAAGTCTTTTTTAAATTTGCATCACAGTCTTTACGATAATGCTGTAGTTGAGCAAAATTTACATCAATAGAGCATGTTTTACAAGGTCTATCTGCATTTTCATTATCTAGACATCGCATGGGAAAATGATTATGCAAAGCAAGCACCGTTTGCGTACTGAAAAAGCTTTTCACATATGCGCCAGGACTCGTATGATTTCTTGCTCGCCAAATATGTTGCATCATGTGCATGTATGGAGGTATGTCTTTGTCCCAACCATGAGAGTGAGTCGAATCATCAAAGAAATAAACATTTGATGCATGAAATGAATCGCACGCTTTTAGACTACTATTATCAGACAACCGACGCAAAAGTTCACTCCAAGTGTTATCTTTCAGCGGAACAATAACTTCGTCGATATCTAGAAGAACCATGTGATCATACTGAAGGCGATGGCGATAGAAGCAGTCATTGTAGGGAATTAGCTCGGCTTGTCTTTTGAAGATTTTTTGATGTTTAAAATAAAAATTCATGAGCGGTTTTTCGTTAAGTCGACTACCAGGTAACGTTAAAGGTGAAATGTGAACAAACTTTTGTTGTTCATAATATTGTAAAACTTTGCTCACGTTTGGGTGAACAGCCAAATCATACGCGTACACTTTTTCAGCACCAATGGTTCGTAGCAATTCAAGCCATTCTATTAATCGCACAGACACATCTTCGGAATAAAAATTCAATCCTTTAACACACACAGCGAATTTTGTAGACGAGTTTATTGATCGTGAAATCTTTTCTTTTTTTTCAACGACAACCAAAATGTTGTTGGTGGCATTGTCACAGGGTTTATCCACCAAAGAAACTGATAACGGTGGATCTTTACGAGATGTCAGAACACAGGTGAGCAGATACGGTTGTAGGAGTCCGTCGAGATAATTACCCCATTTGGAATTCCAGATGTAAGTGTACTTTGGAGTCGCCATCGGTTCAACAGCAGCTGGAGTATTTTGACCTTTCACACCATACCACAGTTGGCAAATAACATCTGGTGGGTTCACTCGATCGACCATCACTAATAAATGCACTGCAGGCTTTTTCTCTCGCCTGTTATCCCAGTACGCACCGAAAATGTAGAAAGTAGCACCGCTCAGTTTCGATTTCCATTCTTGCCAAATGCCATTATTAAAATTGATGTCTATTAACTTCGGATAGCTGGCACATCTTTTGTTTTTGTATCCGATTCCCGAATGTAGATATTGACGAGGCAAAGATGGAATTTTTGAGCCCCAGTTTTTAATTAATTGAATGTCACTCACTTCACTGCCAGGAGCCACATTTAAGTTCACGTATGGATTTTCATCAGACGAAGAAGAGTTCGATTCAGTTGACATTGACCTTTTAGTCGCGTTTAAGTGTTTTGTCGACTCATTTTCCGAACTCAATAATTCCCTATTAACGCCTGCTGGCCGAATATTTGGCGAAATTGATTGCGTGGCTTGGTGGACAACGAGATATCCTACGGACCAACAGACCACTATTAGAAGCCAACGAATAGCCAATTTGAACGCGCACCATTTGCTCCGGAGAGCCATGTCAAAATTCAATACCGACTGCGGTTGTGACTGCAATTCCGGACAATTATTTTCACCTTTTTTCTGGCGGTCCTTGAACTCTTACAGCATTATACGTTTGCCGTGACCTTCAGATCGAAGAAGGACGGTGTTTTCACTTGCATTGCAGCTATTTTTTTGAAACCACTTGCAGTTGTTACTCCAAAATTACCTTTAGGCAATACAAATTTCGTCGAATTACACGGTACAAGGGTGCAAGTCATCCTAGAAAATTTTTTTTCATCCACTGAGCCAGTAACGTTTAAATACCTGAGAAACATTTCAGTCTTTCGAAAGGTTGGAGTTGATGTAACCGCGGTGATGTCATGAGACAAATTTGATCATTTGTTTATTCTCAGCGTTGAGAACTAACTGGCTAAAGAAGAGAGAAAAGACCCTGGAGCTGCATATTTAAGAACATGTATTTTGAAATGGTAGTCATGGAATTGTTAAGAGTTGACATCACACATAAACATATACTTTTCTTCATTTTTTCTGATGTTAAACGATAATTCTTACTTACCTAATAATTTTGGAATTTTCTAAACGATAATATCATTCTGCTAAACTCAACTGATATTTATACATGTAGAAAACGAGGACAAGACTGGTTATAAAACAACTTTTCAAATGAAAAGCCCAAATGATAAAAAGCTGTTAAATTTTATGTCTCGTAGGTAATGGTTTTATATCTTAAAGAAATAGATTTATGGCGGACAATTAATGGAATAAAAGATTATGAAATGTTAAGATATTGTTTCAGGATCATGTGATCATTATAATTGCTTTGAAATCCAAGCTGCTAATTGTGTAAATAAAGTGAAGTTTTATTGTTTCAGAGTACATACAACTTTAAGATTAAACAAAAAATAAGACAAAAATTGTCTCAGATATCTGTATATAAATAAATTTATACATTATTGATGAAAATTTGTGAGCAAGAAATCCATTAAATATAGAAATGTAGGTAATATTTTTAGATAAATAAAAATAAAGTTCTATCAAAATCTGATTGATATTTGTTTGATATTATTTTTTGGCTTATCAAGGTCAGCTGAGTAGAACTCCTGTTGATTTATTAAAAGTCACATGTTTGCATTTCCTATTTATGTATTCGACAGAAGCTGTTCAACAGACACAAAATGCAGCTGTTATTCAACATGTGTTTCAGTTCAATTTGTTTGCTTTTGTGTTTGCTTTCCTTTAGAAAATAGAACCTCAAACGTAGTTGAAAATGAGACTGTTATTTTTTTCTCAG
Organism: Stenotaenia linearis; assembly: GCA_034700445.1. NCBI lineage: Eukaryota > Metazoa > Arthropoda > Chilopoda > Geophilomorpha > Geophilidae > Stenotaenia > Stenotaenia linearis. The sequence continues at coordinate 3,131 of JAQIXT010000870.1, read as the reverse complement.
ATACAACATGTAACGAGATTGAGGTGAGTAAATACAATTACTCACGCAATCATAAAGCAATCAGTTATTAAAATAATGAAAATTAAAACATATTTTGAAATGCATCATACTGCCCTTAAAAATAATTGTTCAAACACTTGTTTGTGATTCATTTCTCCAATCAATCACAGCATTTCCTTTTGTTTTCAGTTTCCTGCAATCCTATATATTTTCTTAGTCGGCGGAATAATAGCCACAGCATACAGTTGCAGGATGATTGGAACATTAATTCTACGTAGAAGAGATCTTCAAAATTTAGAAGGATCTCAAAGAGATGAAAATAGCAAACCATACAAACCAGTTGTTTGTATACACGGTCTTTTTGATCCGAAGTCCTCTTGTGACATTTTGGAAGCAGTAATTCGAGTGGTAATCAGTTTATGTAAACCAAAAAGAGATGTTTATTCATAATTTAATTTTAAAGTGCCATTGCGGTACTAAGGTAACAGTTATCGATTTATATTATGGTTGCAAAAGTTTGGCGAATTTATGGGAGCAAATAGAAGCCTTCAAAACTGAAGTTGAAAAAATCGCTGCTGAAAATCCTCAGGGAATTCATCTTATCGCTTTATCCCAAGGTTAGAAAAAAAACACTTAAAAAACTCACTAAAATTGGATAGTGAACATTGTGATAATTACCTAATTAAAATGCAATTTTTAGGAAATATGATAGCTAGAGGAATACTGGAAACATCTGATAAACACAATGTTGATACCTATATATCTATTTGCGGTCCACATGGAGGACAATATGGCTGTAAGTTTCAAACATATTTCGTTAAAAAGTCAATACCGTTTACTTATTTATCATACTTTCAGTATCAATGATTAGCAGAATTCCTGGATATTCTTGGCTGATGAAACACTTATCCAAGTAATTTTTATTTCATTTACTGAGGGAGGAATTTTGAATATTGATTATTTTTAGGTATTTTTATACACCTAAAGGTCAAAACTACTCTGTTCCGGAGTTTTGGAAAGGTAAATACAATTGTATTAAAGTTTTTAAAATTCAATTACTCGATTAATTTTATTTCTTTTACAAGATCCGCACCAAATTGATTATTATAAAGAAGTGAATAAATTTTTGCCCGTTTTAAATAATGAAATATCTCATCCACGAAGTGAAGGTAATTTCGTTTATACCGTCAAATGGCCTAATTTGATACGATTTTTTTTTTCAAAGTTGTGTAAAATTGAAAATATTGGATAAAAAGTTATGATTTTTTATAGAAAACTCCAGTTAGATACTGTAGTTTCATCTCCTAAAATTTCAGTTTGATGAAATAACGATTAGTACCATTTTTTTAAAAAAAGCTTAGTGTATCAAATTATCCTATTGGGGAGGTACAACTTGATACAACCATAAAAATTCAACCAAAATGTTGTGCAAGTACTAAATAAACTTCACTACAGTGTAATTTAATACGCAAAAAGGGTTTTTAAAAAAAATATTACAAATAATCGGCTAAGGCGCCTAAAAATTTTCTTCAAACACAATTTCACCTCTTCTTAAAACTTTGGGGGCATTCAACTTCTGTCTAATTTCGTTTTCAAAGACAATGCTAGTGTCTGCAACAGTTGGCCATATAAAAACGTTATGTTTACCTGTTAAGACAAAAAAATAGTTAATAATATTGCCATCATAATCAAACCTCCATAGATGTAAGCTACAAATACCTTGACATTGTCTCAGGAAAGCAACTTCTATTTCCCTGTTATTTCCATCTGGGAAATCAGTAATATTTATTATTTTGCAAGGAAAGAGTTTTTTGGTGCGAGAATTTGCTAATTCCACAAGGAGATAATCTTCTACATTAAATTCTTCTTCACTTTCACATGTCACCTGAGCCGTCTTGTTGCTGTGACCATTGTCTATTGTTTCATTGTCGTGTGTTGACTTGTCATTGTCATCTGATAATGCCATTTCCGACTCTTCTGATTGTTCTAATTCTTCTGTTTCACTTGAATTGTTTGAGCCCTCGCTCGTTGATTCTTGTTGATTTGCAACACTTTTTCCAGCTTGTATGTTGATTCTATTTTTTCTTGGACGACGATCAGGCTTCTCTTTTGAAAATCTTAAATCCTTAAACAATTCAATAATTGTATCATTAATTCTTTTCTCATTTGGTGCATTAGAACTGTCAGATGGGAGCTTTTTAAGCACTTCATCACGGTTTATAGGTATTATGCCACAGGTTCGAAACCCAGAGACAATGTTAGTTGCAGCAGTTTTTGAAACTTCACTCATCAATTTGTTTAGGAGGTATGGGAATGTGTCCTTTGGTAAGCAACCTTTTCCACCTTTCTCTTTCCAATCTAAAAGAATTTTTCTCCATTTTGTCTTAAAACCTCGGAAGAATGCAACATCCAGCGGCTGACATAAGTGAGTTGCATTTTTTGGTAGAAAGATGAAGCGAATGTTATTTTCTTCACATGCTGAAATCACAGCAGCAGACACATGAGATGCTAAGTTATCACCAATTAATGCCCGAGAACCATTCAATTTTTTCAAATAGGGTAAGGCTATGGTTAAAAACCAATCTTCAAAGGTTGTTAAGTCGAACCATCCAGATTTTGTGCGGTTATATCGTGCATATTTAGGTCCACCCACAGTCCATGTATTGTACAGATGCTCTGCTTTATAAACAGTGTAAGGTGGTAGAAGTGTTCCATCACCAGCACATGCCATCATAACTGAAATGGATGTCTTAGAGGTGTTTAGAATATTTTCTGCACGTTTAACTCCTCTCTTCACATAAACTTTAAAATTCCCTGGGTTGTCAGTCAAGTTGGTCTCATCATAATTCACAATGTTGCTAGGTGAAATTCCCTCCAATGATGTAGCAAGATTATCAAAATATTCATTCAAGGTCGCATGTGAAACTTCAGCTCTGCATCGCTTTATATTTTCTGAAAGTCGAATTGTAAGGTCATCATGATTTCGTTTTAAAAATCCTCTTAACCAGTCATTTCCAGGCAAATTATTCACAAACTTTGTTGTTTTTCCACATCGGTCAAGATAGCCTTTAGTTAGCAGTCTGATTTTCAGTGCTGTGAATGGAAATCCCCATTCACTGGCTAAAATAATT
>JAQIXT010000869.1:0-22856 GCA_034700445.1 Stenotaenia linearis | reverse complement strand
GATCAGCCAGATCCAAAGCTTCCTGATTAAAATTTGTCAGATTTGGATATCAGCCTATTCTGAATAGCCAGATCAGCCAGATCAGCCAGATCTAAACCCAGTTCATAATCAAAATTGGTCAGATTCAAATTTGTATAGTTTGATCTGTCAGATCCGCTTGATCTGTCAGATCTCTCTGATTGTTTTTGATCTGTCAGATCTGATAGATATGACCATTCACAGATCTGATACAGATCAGACATTCTAATCAGATCCAGATCAGATACTCTGATCTGAATCAGATTAAAAATTTCCGTAAGGAAGTATTCAATAAATGATTTTTGGAGGGAATTCAGCTCTCCTTCCTACATCACCTTGTATGATGTTAAAGAAAGATCTGGTGCATCCAGAGAGAGTCACGTGTTTTTACTTTTGGTTCTCGTTAGATGTCCACAAAACATCCCACAGATTTTGTGATGTTCTTTAACCCTCTGACTACCGGTAATGTGTACATTTGTACACAGCCAACTTTATGAATACAATTTTTTTTAAATATTTAGATAAAATTTTTGTTTTTTACTGACTTTGTTTGTCCCCTTATTAAAATTCTTTTTATCAAGTCATTTCAAAAATTATAATAATAATTAAGAGATTATTAACGATTAAAATTTGCTGCCCTTTAAGGTCTCCATGTTAAGAAGCAGTTGGCTTTTACTCAATACATATGGTGCTTCAACTTATGGGCACTTAGTTTCACTTTCAGGAGATCTTATAGAGGGCGTTAAATTCTGTTTTACCCACAATTCTTAGCAATTTGTTGATTAAATAGCGCCACTTGTGAAAAATCGGGTAGAGCGCTCTTACCAGAGGGCAATTTTTATGTGTACAAATGTACTCACACATGGCCACTAATGTAATATTTTTAGCTTGGTAGTCAGAGGATTAAAGAGCTATAGAATTCAATAGAATATTTTTACCCTGGGATGACTTCAGAATTAGATCCATACTTAGAACCTAATATTAAGCATTGACATTGATCATGTCTTGAGAATTAAATCTGTTTTCAGAACTTGATCTGTAATGCAACAATAATCTCAACATCAAATAATAAATCAAGTGGCATTTGTAATACATAGGACTACTTCATGTCATTTGTACATTTACTACAATGTTCTGTTGATGTTTGTATTGCATCAAATTAATTCCGTTTTGAATTATTTCTCAATAACTGAGTACTCGAAATACAGGTCGAACCTCGATATAACGAACTCGAAGGGACCGTCAAATCTGTTCGTAATATCCGAATTTTTTAACATTGAATTAATGGATAGGAATCCAACCAAACTTTTAAAAAAATTGGTTAAAACGAGGAATTCGCAATAAGCGAGTTCGTAATAACGAGGTTCGACCTGTACTTGAAACTACTCTGGAATATTTTCCATCAATTTACTTGTATATAAAAAATTTTAAATTTATTTCACACTATTCCTTTAATAAAATGTTCTTATGCGATCTGAGAACTTTCATTTTTGCAAAATTATTTCTCATAAATGGTTATTTTTTAAATAGAGTCATGTCACTGAAATACCAACATTATTTGGAACTTGTTCTCAATTTAAACAAGGTAAATTTTGTGTAATAATTCCAATAACTTACTCTTTCTAACTGAAAGTACTCTATTTACAGATGTTAGGCCATTTTTAATTCACGATACTAATCGCATATTGGCAATTTATTATACTTTACACTATTCAGATAATTTTATGTGCAGTGATTATCAACCAGTAACATAACTTTTGATCTGTTAACTGAAACAAAATATACTCACATGTCCATCTTCCAGCACTTCATTCTACCACGACGAGAATTTTTTCATCCAAAATATATATTTTATGCAACTGGCAATTATCAATATGTTGATATCACCCGACAAACAGTAAAACACAATTAAAATATTAAATCAGTAAGCAAAATTGCTTTTCTTTCAAGATTATTCGAGTAAGCACTCCAAACAGACCTTGTAAACCGAGCGACCAAGTTTCAAAGTGCGAAGAAATGTGTTATGACTCAAAACTACAAGAACGACAACTGATCTGCAAGTGCGTTGTAATGTAAAATCCTAAAGTTACTTTCCATCTATTATGTTATTTTTTAACAGATTACCATTCATGATAAAAAGCATTTTACCTCTGTGTATTACTCGTAAATCAGCTGAACAAACTTGGAATTTATATTTGGAATCTCAGTTCAAAACAGACCCCCAAACAGATTGTTCTTGTTTGGTTCGTTGCAATCAAACCATATTCAATCCTTTAACTAAGTTTACACAGAAAATCAGTCGTGGATGTATTTTTGATTACCTCATTAATGATAATATTCGAGAAGTTATTTTTGAAGAAAGTGTATTCACTGTTGTCAAATTACTTTGCAACGTTGGATCTATAATCGGTATTTCCATCGGTCTTTCGATTTTTTCTCTCTTTGAATATTCTCTTTGAAAAAATAAAACAATGTCCTTTTTAGTCCCTTTTGTAATTATGCATTTCTAATATTATTTCAAATTTATACTTATAAAGATGTTAAGCATTTGTAAAACTTTAATATTGGAAACGAGAATATATGTACGTAAAGGTAAATTTCATGTATCATAATGAGGAAAATTCTGTCAAACCTCTAGAAAAATCCAAAACACAATAACAAAAAAATAACTATTAACTATCATTAATTAACATCTTTCTTTTGTGATTACTTATATTATTGTAATATGTATTTTTAAAAAACCTTACTAACAGAAGTGCAATGCCTACTTTCAGTATAATAATTTCAATTTTTAATGCAAAAAAACACTGAAAGCATTTTTTCCAGCCCAGAATAATCCATTGTCCTGTTTCAATTTGAACCATCAAATCTTGGTTTAGTAATTAAAGCCAATCTGGTTGGTGAAGCAACTTTCTCCAAAGTTGCCATTCAGGTTTTAGGTCTTTTACAGACATTTATTTACAGAGCTTTAGCTTAGAGTTGGGTGTGGATCACTAGGCCATGGATTGTGGATATCTATACAGTGATGCAGTACAGTGCAGCAAATCTTTTTTTCATTGTGGATTTCTGTGGATGCCTGCATTGTACTTTGGACCAAGTGATGACAACAGAATGTTGACAATCTGACAAAGTATCATGATGCCAAACTACTTTGAAAATAGTTTGACGAATCAATATTTCATTGATGTGTCAAATATGTCACATGATTAGTAGTCAACTCCCTGTAGGCCGACCATACCGTACGCCGGACAGCCCTCCCATCCGGACACAATGGCCTGGACCAGAACCCATTTAACCATCCGCCATGTTAAAAGCGCCCTCTCGACCGGACAGCCCCGTTGACCGGACACCGGACACTTTTTCATGGCCGTTACCTCATTTAACATCCCTCAAGGTCGGACACACCCATTTTTTTGGGAGGGAAAGGTTTTGTTTTCTAACCCCCCAGCAATGTTAAGTCAATGGCTGGCCAGGACCAGACTTCATACTCGCCCTGTATAGTCTTTTTGTATTTATGCATTTCTAATATTATTTTAAATCTTATTGGCTACTGTATTTGAATTTTTAAAAACCTGTTTATTCAATATTATAGTTTAAACCGGCACAATCAATTTATTTATAACTAATCTTTCAACTTAGATGATCATCCTGCTACAATGCTACAGGGAGTAGTCTCCCTGTCGCAGCGATGAGACTACTCTACATAGATACATTCTTAGTCCACTGTTGTTCTGCATTAAGATTAATTCCTCTGTAGCACAATCACAAAGAAAGTTCCAGAAAGAACTTGACCTCTTATAGATATCCACAAAACAATAGTCATTTACCAAGTTTGCACATACACTGTTAGAAATATAGTGTTGATTTGCAGTCATTAGATGTCCCTTAAGCCTGCCTAATACTTTTACAGTGTTTGTATACACCTAACGTGAATAATAATTGAATAACAATTTTTACATCTTTTATTACACCCAATTTTATTAGTTCTTATTATTAAGAAATCAAATTTGCTGCCCCTTGAAAGCCAGGATGAGGCTCAAGTGAAACCAGAGCCTCATCATAAAAACAATTTTCATTAATGCCTTTGAAGCTCAGTTGCAATACAAACTACAATGTGATTCAGCTTAAAACTGGAGGGAAACTAAGTTTGGTACTATTTGTAGTGATAGCTATGCCAACACTATTCTCATGGCTCTCTCTACATCTAAAAAAACAATGCCTCTAGGAAATTGTAAAAAAATTGCAATATTTTGCATAAATTATAGGAAAATGAGACAAAACAGCAAAATTCAAGGAAAATTATACAAAAATGCAATTATGGCAAAATATTTTCTCCTTGAATAATTTAAAACAATTTTCTTGGAGATATTATTTTAAAACAAAATAAATTCTTCTCCATGACTCCAAAATTCATAAACAATTACATTCCAGGCCTAAAAAACCCCTAGTTACAGCACAACAATTCTCAAACCACATTCACCACTCCAAGTCTTGAAAAAGCAAAAAACTATCAATCCCACCACTCAATTTTTCTAAACCATCCACCACACATAAAATATTTCTATTACCAACACCTTTTTCCCACAACAATAATAACTTCTTTAAATAACCCTGAATGTGAATCCAACTTTCCATTTCCCTGTGACTCTGACTCTGCAAGTAATTATCAACTTGCAGCAGTTATTACTCCATAAAACCAACTTCAAAGCAAAGCATTAAAATTATACACACACAAGCATAAAATTCTCAAAAGCAGTCAATTAAAATTTCCAGAGTTTTTGAAAAGCTTAATAAAATTCTTTGGTGCTAAATTTAAATTCCTTTTCCATCTTCTTTGATATTGTGCTGTCTTTCCAAACATTCCTGCATTACCAAGTTTGAAAAGTACTAAAACTGTCAGTAAACTGCCAAATAAACCAGGGAATCAGTGTTGTTGGAACAAACAACATGGTGAAAGTGAAAAAGTAAGTTCAACTGAGTTGCATATATTGATGGTGTCACTGGTGTCTTTGGATTTGGAATTGGTTTGTGGATTTCTGCATTTTTTAGTAATAAATAAAGGCAGTTTTGTTGTTTACTTGAACTGGTGAAATCGAGACAAAATGACAAGGTTATTTTTATTTTGTCCGATTTTGTTTCACGGGAAGATAGTGACGTTAAAGATTTTGCGTATTTGATGTCACGCGTTTCTGGTGTGCGATTGGTTAAAAAGCTGCATTTGTTTAGATTCTGGGTCGTGTTGGTATTCCTGGTAAAGATGCAGCTGATTTAGCAGCTAAGTTGGCCAACAATGTTGCCAAGTTTTTTTCTGATGGGTACTCAAAATGCGTGAAAACATTTCTAAATTGGAAGTAATAGAAACCTCAAGCCACAGTTATCAACAATCATAAAAACCAAATTACCAATTCCCACAAAATTCCTAATTTTCACTGTAATAACAATGTCTTTTATTGACACTTTTAAATTTTATCCCAAAATTTATAATTTTCATTACTTGATCGTCATAATGACCAACTCTCATGAATATTTCATGCACCAATACTAATCAGCTTATATATAAACTTTGTACTTTCAATCAATATTTTATTTTTAAAGCCCTTAAAACTTTGATAACAATGTAAAAAATCAATAGCAGAGTTAAACATTAATACATTTAATAATTCATGAATTGACTCTTTTATCAAGAAATATAAAACCAATTCAAACAAGCAATTAAAACCAAATTACCAATGGCAAAAGCCTGCAGTCATTCTTTTAATGCCCTGTAAAGATATCCATTTGAGTGAAATCAGTGGAACTTTAAATCCTTTTAATTGCTGTTGTTGTCATTAAACATTCTTATTGTACTTTTACAACCTCATTTCACTTCAAACAATAATAAAAATATTATATAAAACAATATTATGTTTAATTAACAAATTCAGAGAGGACTTTAGGGCCTTTATGCAAAGGCCACCAATGGATCCCTACTATTGTGTTCAAGGGGCCACGTGATTATATTGTCATTGTGGCGAGAAGTGAATTTTGCTTTATATTGCGTTATACGGTTATGCAATAACCTGTCGCAGTGAGACTAGTCTACAAGGAGACATTCTTAGTCCACTGTTGTTCTGCATTAAGATTAATGATTTATTGGCTCGTGTTCTGTCGGAATCTGTGCCATGTTCATTTTGTGAAAAATTGTTCCGAATTTTATATTTTATTCAGTTTTGCTTAGCTCTAGTTCAATCTTGTTTCTTTCTTGCTTTCATCTTTCTTATTTGTTTTGTGAAAATTGTATTTCCTTTTCCATGATTTATTGTGTTTTTTGAAATATTTTCTTAATATTATAGTGTGCTACGCCTTGTTTGCATATTTTAGTGGTTTTAGTGGTGCGACCATGTCGCAAATGATGTAATTTTGAACTTAGTAATACCAATCGTCGCAATTTCGCACTGTTCGCACGTTTTGGTTGTTTGCTGAATTATTGCCCCTTTTTTTTCTCATTGTAATTCTTAATGATTGTTTGCTTTAGTTTGCTATTTTAATAATTATTGTTTGCTTAACAAAATGTAATTTTTTTGTAATTATTGTAATTTTGCTATTGGACAGGAGTTGTGGCCAAAGTACAATATTTGGTCACTTCCTGTCTGCCCGTGTATTTAAGGATCTCCAGATCCTTCATTTTTGTTCGAAGTAAAGATTTCAAAGCTACAACATGTTGTCCGGTTTCAGTTTTTAAAACAAAGACGTCTGCAATATTTGAAGGTAAAAACTTTCGTATTTGTTGATGATTTTAGTTTGTCTTTGAGCTCCTAAGACAGATAGTAGGACTCTAGCAAAGTTATGGTTACTTTCTTATGGCAATTCTTAAAGAATTCTTTAAGAATTCTTAAAATTTCTTAATATTCTGCAAGAAATTAAATTTCTATTTAGGATTCAGTACCCGGATTAAACTTCCTAGGAAATTTTATGAATTACTTCAATAAAATCCCACAAAAATTAAATCAAACAAGAAATTACCATAAGAAATAGTCACAATACCTCAGGAAACTCCTACAGTCTGTCAACAAAGAATAATCCTGGGAGAAGGCACTTAACCCTTTCCTGCCAAAACTTCTGACCAATAACTGATGTGGCTGAAGGATATTACAACCAGTCATTGGATCAAATTTTTGGTACAAAAAGATTAAGCTCCTCCTTCCAGGATCATTCTTTCATTGAACAGACTGTGACATTTCCTACTGGGATCCCATATAAACTTTTACAATTGGGATTTGTTGAAGAACCGGTTAAAGTAATCACCTTCCAAGAATAACTAATTTTTTTAAAAATTTAGCCATCTTTCATATACCATAATATTAAAAATTTTCTCTGTTGTGACCACTTGTCCATAGTGACCAAAAAAAATTTCCTCACCAACAGCCCCTTTAAGCATGTTTCACTGCACTTAAAAATGAACTTTTGAACCACACATGAAAAAAACAAAATTCCCCATTCAAACACCCCAATTCCCCTCACTTCATTTATTCTTGTAAACACCAACCTGCTATTGACAATTGTGCTTATCTAAAAGCAGGTTGTCACATGAAATCAGCTTACAACTCTCACATGAGCAAAAAATGTATTCACCAACATACAATGACCTAAAGGGATGAGATACATATCTTGGAGAGCAATTTCTATCTTTCCTTGGAAATGGTGACAAAGGAGAAAAACCTTTTCCCAAAATTGAGCTTTAAAGATGGCCGTTGCGGAGTTACCGGTGAAATGTAATGTAAGTCTATGGAGAAAGGTAGTTTTGAGGCTTAATGTTTGAGATGCTTCTGTATGGTATTGGGATAGATAAGCACTCGATTTAGTCCAAAGGCAATCATGTGAAGCAGACCAAGTTTGAGGTTTATAGAGTAAAGTGCAAACTTTGGGTTCAGGCTTGGAATGATAGTAGCTGTGTATAATGGGTGTTTACTTGGTTGAGTGTGATCTGTTGGAGTCATTGCAGACTTGAGTGAGTTTTAGATGTTGTGTTATGGGTGTTTATTGGATTTCTAGTGATTTTTAAGTGAGTTTTGGTGGTGTGTTGGATGGGTTTCAATTGGTTTGGTGTTTGGTGATTAATTTTGAGATTGGTGAGGAAGTATTTGATATAATTGAGGGTTGATGTCTGTTTATTTGAATAAATTTGGGTTTAATGTTTATATTTGATAAAATTTGGGAATAATTCTTAAAGATTTGATGAAATTTAGGGTTTGATTCAGGTAAATTTAATGTTTTCCATAAATTTGATCAATTTTAGACTAATTATTGCTATATTTAATGAATTTAAGGCCTTTTTCTAGTATTTTTAATAAATTTAAATTTATTTTCATAAATTTTACCCTTATTTTTATTTAATTCAATCAATTAATCTTATTTTTTATAAATTTACTCAATTTTACACCCAATTCCTATAAATTCCTAACCCCCTCTCTACCCTCTCATCAATTCCCCTAACCACACCCCTCCACCCACCCTTCACACTCAATTCCTCCAAATTTAATCACACCATCCCAATTCAGCAATCAATTCCATCAAACCCAAACAACCAACTCCAAGCATCCCAGACCAAATCAGGTCAGGGTATTGGCGACATAACAATAAGTTTCTTATCTCCAACTTTTGTTATGGTAAAATCTGGCAATGAAATTGATAAACCCACCATCACTAACGACCGTTACCACCATCTCCAGATACCGCAACAAAGCCAAGATGTACATTACAAATGGTTATTGCGCACTGAAAAAAATGGCACTTGAAGCAAACTATAATTTAGTTGTTTTGACTAAATATATTGTTCGTTTAAATATACTATAGTTAAAATAAACAAATTATGTTTGATTCAACAATATTTGAGACAGAATTTTTTTGAGTGCGCGTCTATCAATAACTTTCATTCCGCCGGTAAACAAACCTTCTGGTATATAAGAGACTAGAATAGTTGGAATATGCATTCGAGACCTGATGATGACAACGAGAGTTGTCGAAAAGCTTTGTGACCGGGTTCCGGGTTTCTGTCTAGGGGTACTGGGCAGAAGGGTCCCGGTTCCACGGTGCACTAATAAGGAGTGACACGGATACTGATTCTTTACGTTGTGTTGGCTTTATTCTTAAGCCAGCGAACCGTGTGTATCTGTGACTGGTATGTCTCGATCCCACGCCGATGCCGGGGCATCGGCGGGGCCAAGCGATAAAGATCCACATTGGCGGCTTACATCGCGTCTCAACCCGCAGTATTGACACTTGCGTCCCACTTCTCCATTCTATCACTTAGGTTCGGCAAACGTCGGCATGCAGAGAACGAATCTGGTGTTGCGACTTCGGTCGCCGGAAGGATTCTCTCTGCAAGGCGTTTCCGTACCTTGCTTTATCACCTTGGATTGGCCACGTACTTCCGGTTACGAGAGTACGGTTGTGACCAATCCCTAGCGGTACGACAAACAGTGCCGACCGGTGGGTCACCGGCGGTCACAGCTTAGTCAACAAACAAAATGAAAATTTTGTTAATCAACATACACGTTAAAAAAGCGTAAAATTCCAAATAAAATTATCATCTGGTGTATGTGTACAAACCTTAAAAAAAAATTAAAAAAAAGAAAACCTTCGGCAATGACTCGGAGTCCGATTTCACACATCGCCAAATAATTGACGTAAAAATGCAATTCCACTGAATAATGCTGTTCACCATAATTTAAAATTCAATGTGCAACTCAAAAAATGTTTATATAATTTAATTTAATGTTTAATGAACTTTGAAATTGTTTTTTTTTTTTTTTGCTCCCACAAAGTGAAACCACAAAAAGTCTATTATATAAATGGCGAGAAAATTACATCAAACAGTTCAATTTCCTGTTGAGGGAAGAGTGGATTTAGTTTCATAAGATTTGATCAATAACAAGTTTCTTGGACATACTGCTGGTTTTGTCTTTGTGCTCATGATTGTTTGGTTTTAAAGGAGTTAGAATGAGTTTCAGTTGGGGAGTGGTATATTGTGTAGTCTAAAAATATTCCAAGGTTGTTCTCTTGAGCTGATCTCCCCCAGTTCTATTTATTTAAATTTTTACTACAGTAAATAAAATATTTTTCAGGCATTTTTAATGTATTTTTAGACACTTTCAATGAATTTTTAGTCATTTTCATTGAATTTTTATATATTTTTAGACATTTTCATGTGTTTTTATATATTTTTAGACATTTTCAATGAATTTTTAGTCATTTTTACACATTTGCAATGTATTTTTAGATATTTATGTTTTTGACATAAATATTTACACTTTCAAATGTGTTTGGATTTTGTGATTGTATTTGGAAAGGATGATGTTCACTTGTGTCCTAGATTGTACTTGGATGTCAAACTTTATATTGTACAGAGAAAAAATTGTTAGCCATCCTTAAGTTGGGGTTCATTAAGAGTTATGGGTGATATTGGTCCAGAACTAATGTTATACCTATGACTTGTGTATTTCATTTCTGCCTAGGCATAATCCACTTACTTCCAAAAAAGAAAAATAGTGGAAGTCTGGTCACAAGCCAAATTCTTTAAAAATAAATCTATAATACAAATCAATTTCCCACTAAATTTTCAAGTTTAAACAACTTGGAATTTATTTTAACTTTACATTAGTTCTGCTTATTTATCCGAAACCTTCTTAGATCAATTTAATCTAAATCAACAAAAAAAATGAAACAAATATCAAACTTCCATTTCCAAAGATTAAAAAAATCAAAATAAAACCAAAAACCAACACAAGAAATCAAAATGTATAAAATAAATTCAAAAAGTAAACAAAAAACAAAAAATTCCAAAAATAAAAAAAAACAAATTTCTTAAAAGAATCAAATACTTTCACAACTCCCAATCACAATCCCCAAACCCTCATAAATCATCAACCAACATAAACAACCCACTAAAATAATAAGCAAAAAAACACCCATAAACAACAACAACTCCAAAAATGAATCATCCTAATGCAAATTGAACGTGCACTCCTCCCAGCCATTCTCGCTTAATGCGGGCAAACACTCAACACGTGCTGCCCTGCAGGTAACAAGAGCTCGAAATTGACTCGCGTCTCGACCATCGACCTTACTCTTTCCTGCATCTGCCGTGAAACGCAAAGAAATGAAGAATCTAAGACCAAAATTATATATACAGTCGGACCCGCGAGTAGCGACCTCGGCTATAGCGTCAACCCGCTTATAGCGTCACTTTTGCTGAGTATAGCCCGGTCCCTTGATTGACGCTACTCGCGGGTCCGACTTTATAACAAACTCAAAGGGACAATCAAAATCTGTTTGCGATATCGAAAGTTCGTAATACCGGATATAGCGAACAAATTCATTACACCGAATTCAATGCAAAATTTGTTTAAAGGATAATAAAAGTGAAAGAAATGAATTAATAATCTAAATTTAAACCATAAAACTCTAGAAGTAACTTGTCACCTTTTTAAAACCAACAACAATTAATTTTGAAGTAATTTATAAAATTATAATCTGCGATTTTTTTACCCCTTGTGTAAAAAATCTTTTAGAATTTTTATTTTTATTGAAATCCAAGATTTACTTTGAGTATCACAAAATATTGGGACGTGAACAATTTATTAATTAAAAAATCTATTAAACTAGCCATTTTAGACCGGAAATTGATTTTATCGTTGTATCCAAACTTTTTAAACATTGAATAGATAGGAACCCAATAATTATTTATTGGATCCCAATAAATATCTTGGTCAATTCGGATATGGAGAATCCGAATATGAAGTCAGAATAGTGATTTGAGTACAACTTTATTCGTGATTAAATGTTTAACTTAGTTAACCCTAACGAGACGTTTGGAACCAAACTTTTAAAAAAATTCGTTAAAACAAGGAATTCGTTGTAAGCGTGTTCGAAATAACGAGGTTCGACGTAATTATTCCCGTTAACCTTTGGTTCTTTTGAAGCAAACTTGTTTCTTGACAACGTGTGAGTAATTGAAGATCTCCGATGACCCGCACTTGCGTCATTTTTTGTAATTTTCATATAAGCCATTTGCAAGCTCTGCAATTTTTTACGGTGCCGGAAACTCGTAAAAGTTTTTTCGAACTAAGAGAAATGAAAATAAACTTGGTGAAATCTGTTTGCGACATCAGATGTTTAAGGAAGGCAGCTTTGAAGGAGTTTTGGTGTTGTGGTGATGTGGTGATGGTGAAAGTTTTTTTTATGTAATTATTTTTTTTTTTTGGTGGAGTTTAATGTGATTTGTTGGATTGTGAGGTAATTGGTAAGTGCTGGACTTGGTTAGCTACTAATTTTTGTGGGTTATGGACTTTTAATTGAGTAAAGTGGTCATTTTGAAGTTGTTTGGGAAGTTTTTAATCTTGTGATTGTTTTTTTGATTAAAATAAATGTGGAAAGTGATTGAAGTTTATTAAAAAGTGATTCAAAGTATTAAAAATGATTAAAGTTTGTTGAAATCTGATCAAAATTATCATAAAAACAATAAAAATAATCAAAAACTGATAGAAATTCATCAGATTCCAATTAATATACACAAAAACTAACAAAAAGTAAAGAAATTGGAACAAAAATCATCAAATCTGACCAAATTTATCAACACTTGCAAAACCTAATCAAAATAATCAAAAATACTCATCAAAAAATCATCAATCAACAAAACCTAATCAAAAATTTAATCAACTGAACATAACTGATTACCATTTCCCTCATTTATTATACAAAATCCTTCATCAGCAACAAAATTGCATAAATCAGCAATAAATTTCATCACCAAAATGCACTTTCACAAAAACCAATACATTGCCAAATTACTAATTACCCACAACATCCCAACCAACCACTTTCAACCCTCCAAAAACCCCACTTCCGGTTCTCCCACAACCCCCAAAATTTAACCACATCAAACCCCACCCCACTACCCCATCCCCATAAAATTCCAACCCCACAACCCAACCGGAAGTGTCATTTCCAACCCCCTAAAAATCGACTTCAGAGCTGAAAACCAACAACACAAACTTTGGCTTCCCTGCCTTGCTTCACAAATTAAACCTGATTCTCTGTTTTGAATATTTTAAGACTAAATTTCACTTTTTTCCCACCTTATCTCTTACTTGACTCTTAATAAATCCTCTGGGAACCTTTGCAATTTTTCCTGTCACATAAACGCTTGAGAATTATTACCAAGATAGATTGTTGTGTGACACCGGATGAAGTTTTCCCAACTTGCACATCATGATAATGTCCAATTAGGATTATAGTTGTAAATAGTTTGCTATTATATTTTTAATCCACATTAGTGGCGTTAAAGAGGCACTTCGGTTCGGTGAAATGGTTTTACACTTTATTGCGGCTCATGGACACAGATTTGTTGCCCCTAATGAGTTTTTCCTGCTGAGCTTCTCCGGCTTTTAGTTTTTAATCAAACGCTGTTTTTAACTAAAAATCCTGTCGAAATAAATCCTTTCGAAAAAAATCCTACACCTCAATTATATGATGAAACCAAGAATTTCAAAATTCAATACGATACATTGAATTTTGAAATCCCTCGAATAAAAGCTGCAACTTATATTCGAGAACGACTTATTCCAAAGTCACCACAACTCGTAATCGAGGACAACTACAATTTGAGGATGACTTGTAATCAAAGAAATACGGTATTTTGATTTCTGTAAAGATTTGAATTGTATAAAGTTTTTGGATTTGCGACAGCTGCTAGCGACCTAAAGCATTGTCAACTCACCAACCAAGATCTCTTAAATTTCAATAAAGACCGCAGACATCTTAACTAAACTGAATTTTAACTAAACCCATAGAAATCTATAGGATTTATGAAACATTTCACAGCATTCTATAGCCTTTTTTCACCTGGGTAATCAGAGTAATTCTTCGATAGAGAAAATTTAAAAACATCCAGAATTTCTACATTATCCTCTGAAATTTTTTTCACCAGGGTAAACTCCATCAACCAAACCCGCACACACCTGTAACATCGATACGAATTAACCCATAAAATACTACAACCAACGGCTTCATCTGTCCCTTAAACAACCCTAACCAATTACTTCAGCTACTCCCAGTACTACCACTACTAATTAATTGAAACTCGCGGCAAAGGCTAATTCCAGAGGTGAAGCAGAGAAAAGAAATAGCTTAAAGCTGTACGAAGCTGTAGACGAAGAGATAAGAGCAGATGAGTTTCAATTAAGCTAGTCAGTTAACGAGGAGGGCGAATTCGTTGCCAAACTTAATCTGTCTCTCGAAGGTTGCCGAGTGATGCTCGCCGTTGTAGTGTAGAAAATGCACTAAGAAGGGAGCTATTTGTCAACTCAGCGGCAAAGCTCGAAAATCAATGGAATTGACCCACGGGGCCGGCAGTTATCCTCCAAATGGAGACAAATCCGGCGACCTGGTATTCGTCATGCCAACACGAGACGGTATTACCGCCTTAATTTTTCAGCTGGTGATCGTTTATCACGCCGTAAAAAGAATATCAAAATTCCAATTACTTTGGCGGAGCT
This sequence comes from Stenotaenia linearis, assembly GCA_034700445.1. NCBI lineage: Eukaryota > Metazoa > Arthropoda > Chilopoda > Geophilomorpha > Geophilidae > Stenotaenia > Stenotaenia linearis. Next base: position 8,304 of record JAQIXT010000869.1, on the reverse strand, counting down.
TTTCCTACGGCTAAAAGCCGTGTCGCTGGAAGAGGGAGGTCTTCACGACGGGTTTTAATTTTACCTTTGATTAAAGGTTTGTGTCATATTTAGCACTGTTTCGAATTTTTTTTCGAAAGTGGGATTTACGTGAGGCTATTGAGATTATCGACAACTAATTGTTGCGATCTTTGGTCTCACGTTTCTTGGTTTTTATTTCGTTGGTTGTCCCTGACTCCATTTGGAGGATTTTACATGAATTAATATTTTGTATTGTTTAAAATTTGTGTAAATATTTGGATTGTGTAAAGTTTTTGACGGTCGTGTATATATTATAAAAACACATAATAAACATAAAAGATTCAATTGGTGTTCTGTGGCCTTCCATCTTTCAATTTTAACAATATCTCTTTCAGGCAAATTCTATCAGTACAAATTGATATAATCTAGATAATTGGTTGTTCATCTTGTCTATTTGCTTTCAATCTAATATTGCCTTTAGCAGACTCAAAAATATAAGGGTACCTTAAACTTCACAAATTACTTCCCACAAAAAATCTCATTAAAGCAATAATAAACAATGAATATCCTCCGGTTAATTAACAAACACTTTTTTCTTGTTCAATAGAAAATTCCCTGCTAGTTAATCAATATTTCATTTGTAAAGTTACCACTAACTAATTACAACTTTTTGTGCTCAAAGCATTTTCAATCAACTAATTAATTGGTCATCACAATGACCTTTTCGCTTATTAACCACCTCAGCTCAACAAACCGGCTTTAAGCTAACTTCAATTACATCTTATTAACATTTACAGTCTTGTCAGCATTAATCTTCTGCCCTTGGAGCCCATCTTAGCTCGACAAAGCTATTTTCACCACTCAGTATTGAAAATGCTTAGCGAACGATGCAATTCAAGCTCCATTTCATCGTCCACAATTGCAAACTAACAACAATGCAGTGCTAGTCGACTCCTTCCCACATCCAGTCAATGGTCCCGAGGGTAACGTTCAGGACCGTAAGCGAACTGGAATTTGACCTGCGTGACTCATCCACGACACTTTCGTTAATGACTGGCTTCGCAGAGCGTTTGACGATACCGAAAGACTAACCTTTCGAATAAACGCCAAATTTAAGCACATCATTAAGCGGTGAAAAGAAACTAACAAGAATTCCTCCAGCAACTGCGAGTGAAGAGAAAAAAATGGTACGAGTTGCATAAAAATAGTAAACGCGTCGCGTTTCATTCAATTACATCTCTCTTTGAGTTTTCCATTAAAAACATGCGTTATACCGGCAATAAAAGTTTATAGGTAAACAAATCTATTTTCAAATTAAACATTTAAGTAAACAAAAGTATATTACACTCTTCTTCCACTATCTTGCACTTGAGCGTGAAAAGGAAGGAAATTCGATATCCAGGGTTACTATTTCAATCCCAGCCGACAAATTTGTTCACCTCTTAAATTCTATTTGTGGTAAACAACAAGTTTTAATGAATCAACAGATTTTTACTTTTAAGCAACCCTTAAAATGCATTTTCTACAGTGCTATGGTGGTTTCATAAAAACTGGCATAAGTTTTAGCTTAAGTCAAAACTTAAGAATTTCATACACAAAATCATAAGTAAAATCTTACTTGTATACTTGCGTAAATATTTGCGTAAGTAATATTTTCTATGGGAAAAAAAGCAATTTTTAGGAAAATGCTTACGTAACCTCTTTTATTAACTTAGGAATTTGCGTAGGAATTCTTTCATGAATACCAACTTTTGCTTAGCATTAACTTACATCAAAAAATGACCATAAACAGTGTTTGTGAATACCAGCCCTGGTTGCATGACTTTTCGAAAAGCAGAATTCAATAACAAGAGAAAAATCAAATTAGTAAAAAATTGGCTCAATCCAATTCCTTTCCTTCCTCAATTTGATTCGCCATTTCGCTTCGCAATCAATAGAATCAAAAGATGAAATGAGAAAATCCGATCTCAATAGGGAAATAAACAAAAATAAAAGGAATGTAATTGCCAAAGTGGATTAAGACCCCCCACAGCCGACAGGCAATTAATCTACTTCTTCCCAAATGGATGAGACAGTTGCCATGGCAATGCTCCATGCCACCATCCTTGTGATACAACAACGCGAGGTTTTAACTCCGAAGCGACACGTGACCTTTGCGCTTCCTTGCGGCATTAAACTCTATCCTTTCGCATTATGTAAGCGCACATCTTGATGGCCACTGTACCGTGTATAATGCATCAACAAATTCATTGCTGGGACATGTCAGCAGCCCTTTTATTACTTATCATTTGTCATCATCACTGTTAAGCGAATAACGGAGAGTCCAATAAACGGACTCGTTAATCCAGACGCTTTGGTTTCCGTAAAAGTCGTCGTTGAAGATGACGGAAGGGTTCGAGCGACTTTTTCAAAGTAGGTCCGGGTGTGCGGAAGGATTTGCCAAGATTATTTTCATTAATCAAGAACGAAAGTTAGAGGTTCAAAGGTGATCAGAAACTATTATTTATTTTTTTTAAAAGATCTTTCTGCACGTGTATTCTGTTTTATTTATGAAATGGAAGAATATCCAACCGGTATGAAAACTTGGCTCTGATTATCAATTTCAAAGAAAATTGAGAGGGAAATGATTCTCAATTTCAGGAGAAATTGAGAGGGAAATGATTCTCAATTTCCCTTGAAACTGAGAATCAGAGATTAATTGGTCAGGGATGTTGGGATGTTTCGAGGATTAATCAGTCATTTCAAAGAGTCTTGTTAATCGGAACCACATTAATCCGAAATTTCAATTAATCTGAACTGGATATTAAACATCAGACAAATTCACTTTTGAAAAATCTGCACTTTTGCATTTTTCCTTTACCTTCACTACAAAATTTTTTGAGAAATGTTTCCAAATGTATTAAACACATTGAATTTGTTTAGTTTTTTATCTTATCCTATTTTGTTTATATTTTTATCACTTTCCTACTTTCCATCCAAAACTATGTAATAAAATTTGAAAAACTAATAACCAAAGCATGTGCCACTAAATGCAATATGAGCCCCTAAAATCATGTCAAGATAAACAAAACACTTATTGAGAAATTGCATGTATTCTGTTGGATCAAAAATGCAATATTTCATTATCATTTTTTTCTTGGAATTGTTGAATAACCTGAATTTATTTATATCATTCTTGATAGAACATAAAATCCCAATCAACCTCCATGTTTCCAAGAAATATAATTTCAATTTTATCATAATTGGCATTGATTGAGCTAATTTTAGGCACCGTTTGGCATCATCGCAGCAATTTCTAATTCCCCTTGTAAATCTATTATTAATTTAATTATCTCCAAACTTCTAAAATTGGTTATCAAATATTATTGAAACTCATTTAAAAATCACTATGCAGTTGCTCATACACTAAAACTTCAACATAATCATTTTAAATAGCTCAAAAATCAATTCAACCTTAAAAATTTATAAATATCTAATACAAGCCAAATATTGGCTTTAAAAAATTCACAAAACTCAATTTAAAAACCCATAAATAATAAATTCGAATTCTTCATTAAAAAATCACATACCCTCCCAATGGAAATTCCATATAAGAACTACATGAGTTTTCAATCTCAAAAAACTCACAAAAATTCTTTAAAATCCTCATCACTCAAAAAAATAACAAAAAAAACAAAAATTCATCCTTTTTCCAATTAACTACATAACTTCGAACAACCCTAAAAAAAATCATGCAACCCTCCCTATGGAAACTCCATGTTAAGGGTTGCGTGACTTCCGAACTTGAAATTCAACAACGAAAAAGTCACATATTTCAAATATATTTTAAATATATTTCAAAATATACAGGTTGAACCTCGTTATTATGAACTCGCTTATTGAGAATTCCTCGTTTTAACGAATTTTTTTAAAAGTTTGGTTGGATTCCTATCCATTCATTCAAAGTTAAAAAATTCGGATATTACAAACTCTCAATAATGCTAACAGATTTGACGGTCCCTTCGAGTTCGTTATATCGAGATTCGACCTGTATTTAAAAACACAACCCAAATTCTTCCACTTACCTTTCGTGTTCCCGATCAATTAGACGCGTTTCGCAACCCCTTTCCTTCTTTTGGCACACTCTGTATTGGAATATCTGATAAACAGCGGCGAAAAAAAGTGATATGCTCACGAGAAAAACTACCTGAAAACAAAAAATAAAAAAATAAAAATTCAAGTTGATGGAACCATTTCTCATGAAATCACAAACACTAAAAGTAAGTTAGAAAAAAAAGAAAATTTGTGAAAAAAATTGGAAATTTACAAAATTCAAAGACAAAATCGTGATGCGCATTCAAGATGCTTCTCTTCGAGTCCTCACATCCGGTCGAGACAAGAGGGTGACATGCTGTTGTCATGACAACGGATGCGCGTCGCTACGGGCTTCTCCCGTGAGGCCAAAATTTAATGAAAAGGCCTCAGACCACCCACCAGCAAAAGAGGAATTGTCATGGAAATTGGCTTGGCCTCTCACTCATTTGCTCGAAAACACAATGCGCATTCACATGCGTATTTAGTCTCGTGTTCCAAATTGTTTCGACGGCCGCTTAAATCTCGGTGATCGACGTGTGGATTTACCACTTTTTTGGTTTACCAAATATCGTATTTCTTCGAATAAACCCCATATTTTTTATTACAAATCATTAAATTTTTGACCAAATTTTGGTTATAAATTAATTGTTTGCCACATTATTTATTCACAAAATACAGTAGACACTGCTTATTGTGATCACGGTTAATGGAATCAATCGGTTAAAGTGATCACTTTTACAAAGTTTAGACCAGATGGTACTTTTTCATTGAAAAATCATCAGTTATTGTAATCATTGTAATTATTGTAATTATTGTAATTTTACAACTGGAAGTTCGGGATGCCGGTACTATTCGAAGAAATATGGTACTCAATATGCAAAACGCAATATATTTGGAAAATTTTTAATTGCAATTTAATTTTTTAATTTTCTAATTTTACGAGCGATTAGTTCTCGTTCATCCTTTGATCCTTTGAAGTTATCGCGGAATGTCAGAAATTTTAATTCGATTGATTTTAACGTACTTTTGTCTTAAGGAGGAGCTAAGTGCGAGAAAATCCTTTTTTGTCACTTTAGCTGTCTGATATTCATGAGACAGAAATCTTCTGGGAAAGTAACCACAGGTTCAGACAATTGGCAGCTACGCTTGACTGAGAAGTCGGCGACGTGATGATGCCGTGCGTGGGATTATGAGTGAACACCTCCAAGTCAGAGTCGTGTCTAGACATTCGATTCTTTAACCCACTAAGATCCATTTTAATGAGATGCGCTTGAATGAGGTTCGAGGAACTTGGAATCAAATTGGATGTTTATTGGGTTGACTCTTACCTAATGGATGGGATCCTTGAAAGTGGGCAGTAAGAGTAAATAGTGGACTATTAGAATCCCAGCTTAAAAAAATCTACAAAAATTTGGCCGATTTGCAGTTTTTTCAAAGTTTTTCTACAGATTCTCTTCAAATTCTATAGAAAATCTGTAGAATATTAATTTTTTCTAAATTAAATTGCAGAAAATCTGTAAATTTTTAAGTAAAACTAGAAAATTTGTAAAAAATCTACAAAATCGGCCAAAAAACTGCAATTAAACTTCAAAAAAACTTTTAAAAATCTGCAGATATTCTTTAAACTTTTTTAGCTGGGACTTCATAAATCCCCACAGAGTAAAACATTGTTAGAGTTATTATTAAACCTTTTGGCATAATGAAATCCTTTCAATGCTGTAGCCTATCAAAAACTCCAGACAATTCTCCAATCTGATCACTCTGGATAATTTGTCCTCCAAAGAATGAAATCCCATTGAAATTAATCACAAACCAGACATGTTTGAATAAAAAAAAATTTCATATGCAAAATTTAAATGGAGAACAAACCATTCAAACCCCAAAACACTAACTTGTAAACAATGCACTATACCATTATTAGTTTTTCAGTTAAAGTAAAAAATTTAATACAGTAATACAGGGGGCCCCTACTTATGAATGAATTAGGGACCGACGCATTGTTTGTAAGTCAAAATTGTATTATTTTGCTGAAAAGTCTAAATAAAGAATACAAAGAATTAAAAAATTATTTTTTAAAGAATAGATATATTTTACGTTTGGAACACTCAATTAGGACGTTAAATAAGGATAAAAAGACGTTTCTAAGCAACAACTGACCAAAAATACCCAAAAATATAATATCCCCAGAAGTCCAGCTTTGTATGCTTCCCTGTACAGCAAACACCCTTAAATCTAGACTTTCCACTGCCCCTCCCACACACTATAACCCAATTTCAGGAAACAGACTGAGACTAAGTCAATTTCGATCAACTCCTCCATTACTTCCCCCACAGGCAAAATAAAATGGCACCCATGACTTAAAAGCTCTCCAATTCATAATAAAAATCAGCCCAGTACACAATTGCTGGTTTTACATATTTATGATATTTTTGGTAAATTGCTTGGAAAAGTTTCCGCAGTTTATTATTACCAAAGAGATATTTGTTTCCCGCAGACGATTTATTTCGTCTTTTGTCATCAAGAGGAATGAATTCACCCGGTTAATGTGGCTTTAACATGGAATGCTTGAATTTGTGTCGACGTTTTATATTGTGTGTGTATTGTTTATTTGGTTGATTCCTTAACGTTTGACTGGTGAATTTTGTTTGATTGTTCCTCGCTGCCGTATTTCTGTGTATAAACATGATCAATAGAATATTATATAAAATGAAAATCCTGAAGTACCCTATGACAATTGTTACTATAATTTAGAAAACTTAACCTAAACACAATAATTTTGTAAAAATAAGACCTAAGAATCTTGCAGACCTGATGTGAGTCGAAGAAATTAATTTTTTTGAACTTTAAATAAAAAATTTCATCGATCTTAAACTTTTTTCAAGAAGATTCTATTTAACCCTCTGACTACCAAGCTAAAAATATTCCATTAGTGGCCATGCATGTGTACATTTGTACACATAAAAATTGCCCACTGGTAGGAGCCCTCCACCCGATTTTGTCACAAATGGCGCTATTTTTAACAAAAAATTGGTGAGGATTATGAGTAAAATAGAATTTAACGCCCTCTATAATATCTCCTGAAAGTGAAACTAAACGCCCATAAGTCGAAGCACTGTATGTATTGAGTGAAAGCCAACTGCTTTTAACATGGAGACCTGAGCACACCTGTGCCCTGTATAAAGACCGTTAATTATATAGGGGTTATGGGGTATCTATGGATAGGTAATTGAGAGGTGGTCTCGATTACCGGTGAACTAGGTATTGACACACCTGTGCATCTAAATTTTAAATTGTGTCAGAAAATTAAAATAAGAGTTTACGATTTTTATCTATAATTGTGACTGACATATTATTGAATTTTTGAATTAATTGAATCTTTCATATTTGTGGTCATGCAATTACAACCATTAATGTGGGTGCACCATCAAAGGAAATGAAGCAACTCAAAACATCTCAAGATTTGGTATTTGAGAAATTTTTGAAAAAATTCCTGTTTACAAGCTGTTCCATAACTTTTATACTTAAAAATGGGTTTCTTGGCCAAATTTAATCAAAAACCATTGATCTTAATCAGACATCTTTCATTCTGTGTTTATCCAATAAAATTCCATTGTTATGATTACATTACTCCATTTGTTTACCAAAATTATAAATTTTCAAGATCAACATCATCGCTCTTTAAGTAAATAATAATTACAATAATATTCCTTACAAAAATAATTGATCATTTTCAAATCATTAATTCTTAATTTAATTATTTTAGGGTTAGTTGATTATAATTTTAATCACCAAAGTCCATAATGTCATTAACCGTGATCAAATAACTCAAAATTCATCCAATAATTTCCTTTTAATTAAAAATTGATCAAAAAATGACCACAAAATAATTTAAAAAATCCTGAAAATGACTTAAAAATGATCAATATTTTGTATAAGGGATACTATAATATTAATAACTCACATGACCATCTTTGACTGAAACTCACAACTCCAGATCTCATCCTGCAACTGGTTTCCTTTGCAATGAACAAATGCTTGAAAACAACTTGCCAACACCCCTACTCTTCATTGTTATCTCATAGCCTGTGGCACCAGTGGAACCAGTGGCAGTACCACTTCCCACAGACCCTGCTGGTCCCCCAGGCAGAAATCCGGCTCAGTACAATTCAAGGGGTAGGGGTACACCATGGTGTACCCCATGGTGTACCCCAAAATGCCCTAAAATACCTC
>JAQIXT010000868.1:0-22872 GCA_034700445.1 Stenotaenia linearis | reverse complement strand
CAATAATGCATTTTACAGATGCGATTGTCGCATATGTGAAATGCAGAGAGTAGAAATTCGCGAGTGAGAAATTCGCATGAGTGAGAAACTCGCGTAAGTGAAATCCCACCTTTAGTCTCCTGCGATGTTTTACAAAGTTTCGAGCGATTTCAAAAAATCTCGTGCGATTTTGACTAAATCTCGTGCGATTTTGACTAAATCTCGTGCGATTTTGACTAAATCTCGTGCGACTTAACAGAATCTCGTACTGATTAGCAGAAATCTCGCATAATCTCGTGAGGTATAGCAAAGACCGTTTGAATTTCCCAAAACCTCACAAAATTTCACAAAATCTCGTTGAATGTCGCACGACCTTGCGCCGTGCAAAATCCACGTTGACTTATACATTACCGTCTCGGTCGAACGACGTGGTGATTATAGTCGGAATGGACGTGGAAGGCAATTGTGTAGTCAAAGCTGGAGCCGTAGTTGCCGTCGGCGTCTTAGATAGACTGTGTAACGGCGACTGGTACGCGCTAACGTAATTGGCACTGCTCGCATCAGTCGCTGTTTTTGACAAAATTGATGACGTTGTGCTCCCGAGTGCAAGAGTTGAAGATAAACCTTTGAATTTCAAACACAGAATTATCAGACAGTTACACATTACTTGTGTGACCTGACTACCAAACCTCTTCACTCGACTGAATGCTGCTGTCACATGTGATTCATGCTCTCTTGCATCTCTCAGAACTGAGTATGCTCAGTAGGATTGAGATGTGACAAGTGCTGAATCACAAAATTTCCACTTTGATTTGTGGTTTTGTAGCAAATATTTGGTTTAGTTTGGTCAGAATGTGGGATTTTTGTTTAATTTATTGTTTTGAAGAAAGAAAAGGAAGAGGGGGGGGGGGGGGGTTGATTTGTGGAAATTAGAAATTTTGGAAAGTGTCAATAAGTTTGATGTCTACTGCCACTAATATGCAAAAATGGAATTTGGCCATTTGAATGACATTTTTATAAAATTGTTTATGCAAATGATATTTATATTGATTATTGATTGGTGTTCAGTCAAAACTTGTTTTTCACAAAGTTGTGGTGTTTTTAGAGAATTTTTCATAATTTGAACAAGCAAATTAGTATTTTTTGTCAAATATTTGGCAGATTTTTTAAAATAGTTTTGACATATTTAATATTTTTTTTGCCAAAAAAAAAACTGCTATCAATTGACAAAACTGTTAAAAGTTGACATATATTTGGCAATAATTTAGCATGAACATCAAAGTTTGATGTTTGTGCCAAAGTTTGATAGTTTCTTATTTTTTTTTGTTGCTAAATTTGTTATTAATTTGGAATAAGTATACAAACACATCAATAAATTTAGCAATTCAACAAAGTTATTTTTAAAAATTGCCAAAATTTCAAAAATATCAATAATTGCATCATAAATTCCAATCAAAATGCAAAAATAACAATAAATTCACAAGTAATTTCAATAAATAAGAAAAAGTATCTAAAACCTCTATAATTTTTCTAACCACAGCAACATTCAATCTAAAACTAACAACTTATCCCATCTAATGAAAATTTGCATAATTTTGCATAAACGATACAATTTTAGTAAAACAATAATAGAATATTCACAAATTTAACAACAAAAATAAAAACTTCCAAATTTTTTATACAAATATTTTGCAAATTTTTTTATCTGAAAACCTAAATTACCGATCGTAGCCCTAGTTTTATCCAACTCGGCTAAAATTTTGTTGTCTTGTTCAATTTTGGCCATGATCAAATCAATTTGTGTGCTAGTAGCAGATGGCAATGGCGAAGACGTCCGCGAACGAGCAGGAGTCGGGGACGCACTACGCAGCCCCGGCATCGGCGACGAGCTGCGCAACTCCGGCAAAGGAGTCGTACTGCGTCCGAGGCTCGAAGAATACGCAGTGGGTACTGGGCCAGTGGCAGTGGAAATATTCGAAGACGTTATATGGACCATACTGGCGACTGCTGACGATGGTGTCGTGGAACCACACACATCGCACGGCGTTTTAACTGTAGCCAGCTTTGGTGAATTGAGGGGTGTGTGTCCAGACAAATGCAACATTGTCCCTCCTAAAAAATATTTGTATCAGAAAATATGCAATTTCTCAATAAATATTTTGACTATCAAAAAATAAATTTTAGGAATCATTTAGTGGCATTTTTGTACGATGAAATAGAATTTCATCACACAACTTTACAAAATTTTGCTGATTTAATTAACAGGAATTTGATTGATAAATTTTAATTGGTTATCATGAATCAGGGCAAGATCAATCTATTTTAAAAATCTGATAATTAGAAATTGAGATAATTTTTAATTTTCAGAATTATTTTTTTTTTTTTAAAACAAAAAAAACAAACAAACAAAAAAAAATCAGAAAATTGATTCTTCAATTTTTCTGAATTTCCCATGATATTTAAATATCATTATTACTTTCATTAAAATTAATAGCAAAATTAAGAAATAAGAATCATTACATAATTTTTAAAATTCATTTTATTTCATTCTTAATATGTAATTTAAATTCTTGGCTCAATTCTAGTTAACCTTGACCATCAAATTAATATTTTTATTTCTCAATTTCAAAGCGTAACGTATTCATCAAATAAAATTCTTAAAACTTTAGATATATATTCATTCATTCTCATCCCTCACTTCCAACCCAGGGCTAGCCCTGTCCTCTAAATTACCCAAGGCATCAGATCCGATGTTAATTCGACTCGAAAAGAGACCGGTCTCACTCTGACTCCTCAACTCCAGTGCTGGCGAATTCGGCGTTGACCTTCCCTTAAGGGCACACAAGCTTTCTCCTTGAGCGAAAACATTATCAGGTGGCGATGTCTGCACCTGAAACCAAAATCAAACAATTAAACACCAATCACAACAACAATCACAACAACACATCAAGTGCAAATTTCAATCAGTGATCACATCACAGCAAATCATGCAACGGCTTTATCCTAACACCAAGGGGACATCCGACTAAACTGTCTCTCTCAAATGGTGTTTTGTGGAACCGTAGATTTCAATCGCACAATTTAATTTACAATTTTGATATAGTTTTTGGTTCTACGGCCATATTTAATTGAGAAACACTGGACTACACAATTTGCTCGTCGACCTTAGAAACCCGCGGTGATGAGAGTACGCCGACATCCGGTTTGTAGGAACCAAGTACCTCCGTACTCACGTTGCCTGGTGTTATGAAAGTCGGCGAATCCCATTCGCTGCTTCCCTTGCCCTGCGAGCGCTTGATGGACGCCATCTCCAGGATGAGCTCTTCGTGCCGCACATTCTGCAACTCGCACTTCTTGTCCAGCTCGCGTAACTTGGACTGAAACGGACAACCCGTTGTAACATTTTAAACTCAATTCAGAATGTGAAAAATGATTTTTTATTCTTATTATTTATTCTATTTTTTTTTTGATGCCTCGAATCGAGGAAGCTAACTTGTAGGTTTTCGATGATCTCCATGTTTTTGTTCCTTTCCATTGACTGGTTCGTGGGCAGTCGCTTGAATTCATCCTGTCTTTTGAGTAGTTGCTCGAGCGCTTCGGCATGCTCGCGTTCTAGCTCCTTTCGCTTTTCAGCGGCCTCTCGCATTTGCTGCAAAGGGAATAAATTAATGGTGTGTGAATTTAGGTGTGGATGTTAAAATACCCTGAGAACAGAATCCAGGCTGTCCACCTTGTTGTACAAGGATCCCACCTCCAGCTTAGCGGATTCGTCGTCCGTCCCCACAAAGTTCAACGATGGGCGTAGTCCCTGACATTCATCATTCACCTGTTTAAAACGAAAAATTTAATTTTAATGTGTGATTTTTATTTTGATAATATTAATGATGATTAACATCAGACTCAGTGTTTTAATATGGATAAGGCTGATTCTGATTCTTTTCTAAGGCTCATTAAAGTTCTAGATACAGTACACTATATGTTTGTAAAATGTTACAAACACTTAGAAAATATGGCCACAGCGAAGCCATCTTTATATTTTCTCGAAAGTGACTGGACCTTTAATCTTAAAGAACATCTTTTCCTTAGCTCTTTCTACAGCATTGCCAATAGTGAAGTCTTCTCTTTCATTTGTATGGACAGGGCTGACTTGCGGTATATATCAGCTCCCCTCGACAAATTGTGACTATGGCACTCTCTAATCGATTATTTTGTTGATTTTTTATCGGTAATCGATATGTGTACATCGATTTGATAAAAATCTGCAGAAATTTTGCAAAAGTTTTTAAAAATTCAAATATTTTTTTAAAAAAATGATGAATTTTCAAAATTTAGAAAAATTAAGAGAAATTTGCAAAAAATCAATGCAATTTTGCAAAAATTCAAGGAGGAAAATTAATAATGACAAAAATTTAAAAGAAAAGTTTAGAAACTATAAACTATCAAAGTTGCAAAAATTTAACATAAAACTTCAAAAGAAACTGCATAATTTCAATGAAAGTATGCATAGCAAATATATTACATATAGGCTTCTAATGTACAGGAAATCAGCCTTTCACTTGGCCACATTGGCCTGATTAAGCCACAGGCACTGCATATTTGGACACCTCTTGGACTTTGTTGTCCATCTACAAGGCACCTCCAGCAAAGCCGCTTTGATGGTGCCCCCCCCCCCGACTTAGGCACACTTTTGCTTACACTGCTTACTGCCACGAGCCAGCCCTGTGTATGGATAAAGCTTTTAATTATTTGACTATTTATATTTCTAATATTGTGACATGATCACAAAAGGTAAAAAAAGAATCACACAGTTTATAATTTCTTTCTAATAATAACTATTGGCATTGCTAAATCTCAATTATTAAGTCTTTCGATGTCGAAAACTTTCCCAAATTAAATCTCAGTTACAAGTGTGACTTTTCATTGCGGCAGTGCAATCCGCAACCAGCAATTCGGTCAAAGCACTTGTATTGATTCTCACGTCAAAGGTGGTTCTAAGCTAACGATGACTTGCTTCATTTCAAGCACCGCCACGACGACCTAATGATAGGGTTTGCTGCCTTTTGTCACTAAAAGCTCTTTTGTAGTGGCTGAAAAGCCAACAATTGTTTCTTTTGGATTCAGTTGAGAGAAAAAAGTGGGCAAAAAGAGAAATTTAGAGAAAACGACCCTGATAATCATCGGTCAGTGATACCGTATTATTAGACTCAGTCGAATTCAATGTTAAAGTTACATTTTGTAAATGATGCAGCTGCTCCTGTAAATTCGAATTCAAGGCAGACAACTGGCTGTTTCTGTCCAATGCTTGTCGCAGTTGGGTCTCCTGGAATAGAAAACAAGGAATTTTATACTTTTTAGAAATTCGCTTTTAGTTTCGAGAGATCCGACAAGATGGGGATAAAAATGCTGAGCGGAGTTGAACGTTACCTGAATATCAAGTTAGTTTAAGCGTCTTTTTAAAGGTGGGTTCAAAAGTCTGATTAATGTTGTTTTTGTTGGCAGTCAAAAATCGCTGTACCATATTTTATCGATTAAAGGTCACCCTTGAATACAGAACGCGTTTAGACAAAGAAATCCTTGATATAGGCAAGTTTCCTGTATGATCCAAAATTGCATTTCCATACATTTCAAAAGGCTCAAAATGGATTTAAATACATTTGCAGATACACTTAGAGTTTTGATGTACTTTCCAATGGATTTCCAACTAATAATAAAACCCTATTTTAATTAAGTTCATACGAATAAAAATTGATATACAGGGTGATTCAGGAAGAGAGATATATTGAAATTATTCAAAAGGTTGACTAATTTAAGGGGTTCTGTTATGTGGGATTAGGGTAAAACATGAGGGAAAAGTGATTGGTCACATTCACAATGACCTTGAATTTTCAAGGTCATCTGAAATTTAACTTCTAAAGCATATAAGTTGAGCAAAATTATCAATTAGAAAGTTGAAGAGCACATAAAATTACCCCAGAAAAACTCTCATCAAGCATTTGGCTTATGTTTAAAAAAAAATTAGTTTGGAAAATGCATTGTCTAGGACTTGAAGAAATTGCAGTTCTTGTAGAATTAAAGAATAACAACTAAAGTAATGTATGTAGTTTATTTTTCTGATAATCTGTTTGCATGATGCAAAGCAATTTGCATGATGCAAAGCAATTTGCACGATGCAAAGCAATTTGCATGATGCAAAGCAATTTGCACGATGCAAAGCACTTTGTAAAGTTTAGTTGATTTTCAATGTACATCATACCTTCACTGAAAGTGTTTTGAGTTAAGTCACTACAAACAATGGCAAATTATTCAACAAATGAACTAGTTAGCATTGTGTATTGCTATGCACAGTGTCATAACAATTTAGCTGAAACTGTACATGAGTATGCACATTGCTTTCCTGCAAGACACCACCTTAATGCACCAACCATTCCCAGAATTATTGGAAGATTTGAGGAAAGTGGCAATGTCCAATCACAACGTGGACATACAAATGAACAACACCATCATAATGATGCAAATGACCGCACTGTGGCAGTACTTGCAGCAATTGCTCAAAATTCCCATGTAAGCACATGCCAAGTGGAACAAGCCACAGGTATTCCACAATCAAGTGTTTGGAGGATCGTTCACCAGCAGAGGTTTCATCTCCACTGCCATCAGGATTTGTTACCACAAGTTTATCAAGCTTGGCTGGACTATTGTAATTGGCTGCTTTTAATATTGATGAGGATGATGCATTTTTAGATCGAATTATGTGGACAGATGAAGCCAGGTTTGCCATGACAGCTGTGTAAATCTGCATAGTGCACATTATTGGGCATTAGACAATCCTCACTGGCTCCAAGCTACAAAACATCAGCAGCAATGAAATATCAGTGTTTGGTGTGGCATTTACAATGGTCGGATAATAGGGCCAGTGTTTTATGACGGAACTCTTAGTGGAGAGCGGTATCTAAACTTGATTCTTCGCAATGTTGTTGAAAATGCTGTTGACAACATGCCATTGGCAAAATCAAGCATCATTGTGGATTAGCAAGGTGGAGCACCACCTCACTTGGCATGAATTGTGCGCCAGTGATTACAAGATGAGTTTCCTGACAGATGGATTGGCAGAAGCGGCCCAGTGAACTGGCCACCTCGTTCACCAGATTTAACACCATGTGACTTTTTTCTGTGACGATATGTAAAAGAAAGAGTGTACATCACACCACCAGAATCAGTTGCAGATCTTTAGCAACGAATTGAGGCAGTAATTCGAACCATTCCAGAACAATCTCTTTTCATCTGTTCACAAAACTTAATTGCAAGAGCACAATTATGCATTGGAAATGAAGGTGGACATGTGGAATATTTACTTCCATAAGAAAATGGATGTGAAAACAGATTATCAGAAAAATAAACTACATTACTTTAGTTGTTATTCTTAAATTCTACCAGAACTGCAACTTCTTCAAGTCCCAGACAATGCATTTTCCAAACTCATTTTTTAAAAAACATTACAAGCCAAATGCTTTGATAAGAGCTCTTTCTGGGGATAATTTTATGTGCTCTACAACTTTCTAATTGAAAATTTTGCTCTAACTCAATGCTTTAGAAGTTAAATTTCAGATGACCTTGAAAACAAAGTTCAAGGTCATTGTGAATGTGACCAATCTCTTTCCCCTCATGTTTTACTCTAATCCCACATAACAAAACCCCTTAAATTAATCAACCTTTTTAATAAATATATCTCTCTTCCTGAATCATCCTGTATAGTTGGCAATTATATAACAATTTTTATTCGTATGAACTTTATTAAAATAGGGTTTTATTCAGTAACATTTGCACAAATAGTTACTGGCAGTGTTGAGTCTTATAGAAGCCAAGTGCAAGAGGTTAGGGCGTTTTACCGGTAGCTTAATGTAAATAAATGACTATTTTTTATAACAGATTTATATAACACATTTCTTTAATTAGAGGCTATAACCTCCATTTCACTTGAGGTAAAATAGGGTAATGCAAGAACAAAGGATTTCTTTGTTGGTTTCCTAATCGAGGGCGGCCTTTAATCAAAGTATAAAGTCTTCTGTGAGGTATGCGAAATCCACGTTGTTCCCAATATCTCTTGTAAATCATACTTGCTAAGGCTTTGAAGGAATTATTATTGGTTTATTTTCAAAACCCAAAACCATCCAAAATTATTTTGCTTCAAATGTAGGGATGGGCATGGAACTGGTTAAAAAATTGGTTTACCACCAGTGAACAGTTAACCGGTTAAGCTTTTTTTACAACCGTTTAACCGGTTAATTTTTTTTCCACCAATAATTACCAAAATTTATTTTTTTATTCTAAAATCAGCCTCCCCCCCCCTTGAAAAATTTTCTAGATCTGTCCATGTTCTTAAGGAGGGCAAAATTTTAATGGCTTGACTTATTTTAAGACATATGACCACGTTTATTATACAATTATTTGCTTCTAGGTGGCCAAACTTGTGTAAAATGTCAAAAAACAAATGATTTCTGTAGAATTTCTGCCACTTTACCCAATTCACCCAAAGGCACCCAAAATAATTTTTTTCAAGCCCAAAAAATCGCAAACTGCAAATTGGGATTTTTACCTGCAAACACAGTGCAAAACAAGCCCAATTTGTGGTAAATTGCCCAATCTGGCAACCCTGATACAAAATTCAAGAGATTAGATAAGATAACATTCTTTCTGATTGACGAATTGTTAAGTCACGTGACCAAACAATGATATATTAAATGGCAGTTAACCGGTTACAAAATTTTGACAACCGGTTAACCGAATAACCGAACTGTGCCCATGCCTATTCAAATCTCATAAACCGAAACTGAACTGATTTATAGAAGACTGGCTCCAACAACGTTTTAAGTCGTTGCCACCAGAGGAGCGCAACTGTCGAAGTTTGGTAATATTAAGTTCCGGCCGCCATTACTAATTGTTATTCCCGCTTCGATGTGGAATCAGGCACGAAAATGCCTCAGAATTGTTGTGTATATGGTTGTCATGCAACATCAGCTAAGAATAAAGGTGTAAAGTTCCATTCATTTCCAAAAGATCGATTGCAGAGGACATGAACTAGCCAAGATTATATGAACCGAGCCATGGACCATCATCGTTACTTATTTTAACTTATTTTAATCGCTTTTGCAAAATATTTTATTCGAACTTTAACAGGATAAACAAATCTCAACAAAATGATGAGAGCAGGTTTAACATTTTTATACCGCTCTATCAAAGCCACCATATTTACATCGCTTTTAATGACAAATCCGATCGTTTTGTGTTATTCGATGTCAATTTTCATGGTGAAAATCGAGAAAAATAAGAAAAAATTAAAAACCGGTGTGAAATCAGTGGCACGGTGAAATATAAACAAAGCAAACATACCCCTTTTGTGTTGTTTGTGTTGTTATTGATGATTGATGCACGTGTTTGAGCACAAACATCAATCAGATGAAATCACAGGGATTTCTGCTTGTTTATATCTCGCGGATTGGGTGCAATGACTTGGTTTTGTTTTTTTGATTGTTTACACGTCAGAATTAAAAATGTAATTTTTTTCGAGGTACAACTCTCGTGTTTGGACCTCGCTGTGGCGCGAAATTTGAATTTTTGATTTTTTTTTGTTTTAGACAATTTTTAATTCGGTTGACAAGACTCAGCTCCCGAGTCATAATAAGGATATGGGAGTTGAGAGGATTTAACAAAAGAAAAAGCAGTTGGAGCAAATTTTGTTGCGTCCTGACACTTATATTGGGTCTGTAGAGCCGGTTTCCTCCATAATTTCAGCCTATATAATTCATTTAATACCAATAATATATTCTTTATACATCTTAATAGCATTTACCTTTCTTCTAATACGTTTTTAGTCCCTGTAACCTTTGCGCCAAGCTTTTTAAGCTCATGTTTTAGCTCGATCACTTTCATTTTTCCTGCCAAATGGAGGAACAATACCAAACCTCGACACTAGCACCACCCTAGTGAAGAGTTTGTAAAACATTATAGTACCTGTCTCCTATTTATTCAAGTCAAATCAACTGATGAATCAGTTCATCTAAGGGACCTGTGATGTTAATGAGTTACTCATTGTTATTAATCCCCACCAGGGGGCATTTTGTATCTTGATATAAAAGGGGCGTGCCCACCTTTATTAAAGAATTGTTATTAGTTTTACCTCACCGAGTGTTCGTCTCTATCATTTACTAAACATGGTGGCAGCGATTATGTGACATGGCAGAGTGTAAAAGGACTTAAAACGGTCGGTGAAAAGTGTGCCTGACTAGTTAAATTGCATAGATTGACCAGGAAGTGGATATACATTCCAAAAATACTGAAAAATACGCGGAAATTCCTTCGTCTGAGCGGCTAAACGAACGGTGTTTGCAACGTGTTAAATATCGAGTTTGACTGTAGCGGAGGCGTGAAAGGTATTTCGGTCGATTTGCAAGATGAAAGTGGGTTGACATCATTTCGAAAATGTCTAAAAAGTTCAAGACACCTGAGGAATTTAATTTCGCAAGGTCAGCAGAATGGCCGAAGTGGATAACGTGATTTAATCGATTCCGGAAAGTTTCTAAGCTTGATGACGACGAGGAGGCGGAACAAATTGACGCATTACTGTACACATACGATGGGCGAAAAGGCTGAGAACATTTATAAAACATTTAAATGGACTGCCGCGAACAAACAAACATATGTAAATGTGGTGGCGGCATTTGAAAAACATTTTCTCGGCAAACGGAATCTCGTGTATGAGCGTACCACCTTTTTCCAGGGAAAACAGGCTGGAGATGAATCAGCGGATGAATATATTACGGTTTTGCATGTGTTGGCTGATACATGTGAGTTAGGAGAAAAGAAGGATGGATTTATTCAGTGTATTTTGATTTGCGGAATCCGAGATCGTAATTTGGCTGAGGAATTACAGCTGATCGGCACACTCGATTTGGGAAAAACAACCGAGAAGGTGAAGCAGGCTGAAATGGTTAAACGACAAATAGTCAGTTACAACCAACTGTAGACGGTACAAGTTCGATTAATGTTGTGGATTCGCGAAAGTCTAGGAAAACGGAGTTCTGGAGGGATAAAAATAAGGAGGAAATTTGGAAATGCGAAAGCGTACAGCAAGGTGAAGTTTGAAATGAGAATACCACCACAACATGCGGTCGATGCGGGGATTCAAAGGATAAATTTAATGATTGCCCAGCTCGAAATGCCATTTGTAACAACTGTAAGAAGCGAGGTCACTACTCCAGGGTGTGCAAGAATCCTCGAGTGGGAGGAATACCACTCGAGGATGCATTTTTGGGAGCAGTTGACGTGGAATCCATAGGCGCTCAATTGGTTCGGATGAGACGTTGGGATGCTGTAGTGGACATTGAAAATGTCAAGTTGACTTTTAAGGGAGATTTGTGTGCGGGTGTTATGTGTATTTCTGAAATGACTTATAAAAATTATTTTCCAGAGATTGAACTCCGAAAACCAGAAAAGCGATTGCAAGCTACTAATGGCATGGCGATTCCAGCGATGGGAGTATTCCGGGGCGAAATGAAATACCGAGATAAGAAGAAATTGACGGATATTTACGTTGTTCGCAGTCTCGGAGATTCGTTGCTGGACAGGGATACAAGTGAGGAGCTGGGTGTTCTGAGACAGCAGATATAGATGCTTTTGCTTCTGAGGACCGGACGTCCTTTGACCCCGTGGAGAAGGCTCCGAAGCTCTTCGAGGGGTTGGGAAGAGTTAAGGCGCCATATCGAATCACGATGAAGCTTGGGGCTATTCCTTGTGCGTTGGTAACGTCTAGGCGCGTTCCAATTCCGTTATTAGATGAGATTAGGAAGAATTTGGATAACATGGTGTCGTTGGGAGTGATTGAACCGGTAGAGGAGCCAACTGATTGGTGCTCTGGGTTGGTACTTGTGCCTAAGCCTGATGGGTCAATCAGGACATGTGTTGATTATGTGAAGCTGAATAAATTCATACTTCGCGAAAATCATCCGATGCCTGCTACAGATAATATTTTGGGACGATTGGGGGAAGTGAAATACTTCTCCAAGCTCGATGCGAACCATGGTTTTTGGCAGTGTTTGCTTGATGAGGAGTCGCAATTGTTGACGATGTTCATTACACCGTTTGGACGTTATAAGTATAAAAGGCTATCTTTTGGGATCAGTCAGGCACCTGAATTTTTCCAAAAACGCATGATGCAGATTTTGGTAGGATTGAATGGGGTGCAGGTTAATGTGGACGATCTCCCGATTTATGGAAAAACTATTCAAAAGGTTGATGAGAGACTTCTGGCAGTGCTCAAGCGGTTATTGCAGCATGGGGTTACCCTTAATTGAGAAAAGTAAATTCGGTGTGACGCGAGTGAAGTTTCTGGGACATGTTTCAAACTAGCTCAGCCAGCTAGCCAGCCAGCCAGTCACTGGAGAATTTAACGTTTAGTAACATTTTGCTGATGTATTTGTTAGTTTTTGTTAATTATTTGGTTATTTTTGAATTGAACAAAAAAATTTAATTGAAATTGTAATATTTTGTATTTTGGTTGATTTTTTTAACTAGCTTGCTACTTGAATTTTTAATCAGCTATAAATGGCTAAGCCGGCTTATCCAGCAGCCAGAACACTTATTAATTAAATTAGCCATAGCCAGCAGCTAACTATTATTAGTTAAGCCAATCCAGCCAGCAGCCAGTCAAAACTGGTCGGCGCACACCTCTAGCCATAACCTTCGCTTTCAATTTTCGCACTGCGTTCGGCAGTCGAAATAACAGTAATTTCTTCGACAAAATTCTTAATAATATCCCTTTTTCGCACAATATGGCTAGTTGCGCCAGAATCTACGACCCAATCGGTTAATCGATAAATTTCCCGATTAATTTTATCTTTTTCGGCCAATAAAACATCAATTTCACCCAAATTAGCACGCTCTTTGCAAAATTACACGTTGCACACTTCACTGCAACTCACCACATCCATACGAGAATCATAAAAATTTGGATGCCGCGTTCGGCCGTCCTCGATCCCGCATGGATTCTCCCAATCTCCATCGTTTCGACCGTCACAACCTTGATAATCGCACTTTCCCCATGCCACGTTTGTAGCGTCTCAGCCGGCATGATATCCGCACAATTCTCGTCGTCGACGGTTACAACATACCTTGAAGTTGCTCGACAAAATAACCGCATCCACCACCACATCCTCGACCTCCACGTCTGCGACCACGTGTTTGCGATTTTTCACGTTTAGGTTCTTTGCAATCGTTTGCAATGTGGCCTTTCTTTTTCGCAATTGTAACATGTTGATTCTTTGACCCAACAATTTGCTTTTGTGGGGCCAGATTTCCCACATTTAAAACACTTCGTATTGTATCGATTTGCAACATATAACTTTACAGAAGGTTTCTCACCTCGATCTAATAACTTGTCCTCCTGATCTCTCAATGCCATTCGAACATCTTTGATCGTGAATTTCTTTGTCCCTTTAATAATGTCACACATAGTTTCATATTGTGGATCGAAACGGTGTCCACACATGGCATAACAGGCCATTTCCTCGTCGGACATAGTTGATCCAACAGTAATCAACATATGTATCAATCAGTCCTTCTACAAAATCCATGTAATCTTCAACTTTTTCTTTTCTATTGATTCGAACATCCATCAATTTTTCTTGTGCTTTCCGTTGAAAGTTTTTCCTTTTTCCGGCGTAGGATTTTTCGATCTTATCCCAAATCTGTTTAGTCGTTTTCAATTGCACAAAACGTTTAATAATTCTCACATTGATTGAAGTTGCGACAATCAATTATGCATCGCTATCCTTCTTAAGCCATTCTGTGTATTCTTTCAACTTCTTTTCATAATCCGGCTCTTCCATTTTGGGCTCCCCAACTTCCTTTCGATATACTTTGTCAATTTTTGATTCTGCAATAACATACGAACAAGGAATGCCCACTCTTGATAGTTTCTGCCGTTGAACTTCGGAATATCGGCTTTATACTCTGCTTTCTTATCGTCGGCCATTTTCATTTTTTCGCTTTGGATTGAACTATCTTCTTCCCGTTGTTTGACCGCATGGTAGATTTTTGAAAAATAACGTTATCTGAATCAAAAAGATCTTGAACTGTGGTTCTTCAAACCAATCGATCTGCTACCATTTGTTAGGAATAAATTGGATTGGGCTTCGATATTTTATATAAATCAACAATAAGCTTTAATCAGATTGGGATAGCATCTTCTATAATATCGCAAGCAATCACTGTCTGGTGTCTTACCATACACTTGGCTAGAAGCGACACTCAATCACATGATCGTACACAAACATAGGAAGCGTCTTACGTCATAGCGTAACACTATTTGGTTTTCAAATTGATGTTTATCTGAACCTTAGTGCTTATGAATTGTTTACCATTTTGACTCAGAATTTTGGATGGATTTCCATGTGAGCATGCTACTTCATCCAGTTTCTAAGCAATTGACAACAGTGACCAAAAGAAAATCATAACTAATATAAATTTTTGCACATTGATTTTTTGGGGGTCATGGATTGCCTATTGAATCTACTTGTTTGATTGCATAATACGACCAGAAATAGAATTCATATTATTCAAATTAATAAACTAACTCAAAATTCAGAACCCTCATCATTTTTATACAAAATTATGGATTTGAAATTTTCTACAAATCTACAAACCAGGTCTGAACAAAGCTGCGATTTTTCTTCAAACCACTGGCTCAGCTCCTCACAGCGCACAAATTTCTCTTCTAGCTGCTGTCCCTTGGAAAAGAGAAAAAAAAACAAAAAAAGATAAAAAAAACAAAGATTTATCCATCGTGGCTTCAACCGTACAAATTTATTTATTTTTACACACAAGATAAAGAGAGAAAAAACTTATTTTCCATTAAATCGTGCAGAAATATTGCATATCCGTGTTAAGAGGCAGTGTGGGCACAGTGCCCAATTTGCATTGTGCTACTACAGATTTGGTGATGTGGGCGTGAACCCAACTCTACTCAAACATCATTATTTAATGGGTGAGGTTCAGCAAAGAAATTCTTCCACTTTATTTATCGGAGACCGAAAACCAACACGGTCACAAACACCGTTGAGTGGTCAAGTTTTCACAAATATCCAAATTCCCGGTCATTGTTCCATACTTTGCCAGTTTTAAAGGAACATTAATTACCAATTCTACGCCGGCATTGTATATAATGTGTGACAGTAAAGTCTGTATAATAGTCATTTTTGCAAAAATATTATAATTTAGACCAATTACAACAATTTTCTGTTTATAAATTTTTTAAATAATGCTTAATACAAGCTCTCAACAATTGGCAGACAAACGGACTTGCAAAACACAACTGACTCTTTACTCCTCACTTTTTCCATTAAATTTTAAAATTACGAGCTTCAATGACAACTGCAATCGGATATCACCTTTTCCTCTTCTTATTTTAAGATAACTTTATAACTTTCGCAATTACAACACCCACTTCGATTGATACAAGCAGCCAAAGTGGCCGCAAGTTAACAGAGAGTTTGCGGAGAGCAAAACTTATGATTTATAAGTTATAAAACATAAGTCTTGTTCTCTGCAAACTCTCTAATGACTGGAAATAAACCATAGTAAGGCAATACAGCAGCCAAAACCAGGGTAACTGCTGCAACTGTTTAGATATTCATGAATTTTTGAAATTATCTAAAGCAGCATGTCATGTCACTACTATAGAGAGTTTGCGGAGAACAAAACTTATGTCGTACCAGTTATAAATTCCATGTTAATTATAAATCTAACTTATAATTAACATGAAATTTATGTTATAAGACATAAGTTCTGTTCTCCGCAAACTCTCTAATATCATAACAATATATCGTATATGATTTTAAATACAAAGTTCTGGGCAAATCCTTTAGACATAGATTGTGAATAGACATTCTATACAAGATACATCCAGAAATTGTAAAGCCACTTATACTTTTCTTATCTCCTCAATAACTGTTTGATTATATGAAATTATCTTTTAGGGACATAATGCAGAGATATTATTATAGTTATTCTTGAAAATAAATATTGACTAGTTCCTAATAAAATCAACAATCTCTGACAAACCGACAAAATTATCAATCCAAATATTATAAAGCCACAATTGAATTTGCAACAAATAACAAATTTATTTCAAATTTTTACACATTTAATAACCAATTGCTTTTCCATTGCCATTTATAAACTATAAATTGGGAATCAGATCTGAATTTTACTGTTCTTTGGCAGCATATTTTTAGTCTTAAAGCAATTCCGTTATTGCTGTAACTATGCATCAACTACCCTAGGTGAGAATGACTCATCCCCACAACCTTGACACACATTTCCTTAGGGTTGATCATTCTCTCATCATCTCATCTTGCAAAATACCACGAATTACTGGACCCATTGAGATCCAGTCTGATTTTTAACTACCCAGGTACCCAAAGGACCAGAGCACAATTGCTGGATAGTTAATTTCAGTGTGATTGCCTCGACCCGATCAAATGCGGCTTTGGTGGTTTCTAAGCCCATCGGATTCGGCGTTAATACCCAATTGGATGTTTTAGAAACTTTTCTTTTACTGTTTTGTGTTAGATTTTATCTAAAAGTGCCGGAACTTTCCCACTTCCTATTTTTGCATCATCAGTTGTCTCTGATACTGAGTACTGAGAACAATAACGGCTTCAATGTTGGTCATTTCTTATTTATTCATACCAAACCGATAAAGTTGCATCGGCGGATTCGAGGCGTAAATATCTAAAGCCTCAACCGCACGCCGACATTGATATTCAGCCAAAAGATTTTAATTGCTGCAGTAAGGGCCGGAAATTTGGAAATATCCCCAGTTTCCACCGCCCGGAAATGAAGTTGGCAATGTCTTATATTGGCACATTAAAGCAATCTGAGCGTGTGACTGACTTTCCCCATCCGCGGTTCAACCAACTTTGACCGTGGTATCGTAAAACAAACATTTACCGTTCGCTATTAAGCGTAAGTATCGGCACGGCTCCCCGGGAAATGTACTGGCTAATTTAACGCTCAAAACTTACCTCGAAACCTCAAACGTAATCGGAAATAACATTTGGGAATAATAATGGATCGTAAGTTAACATTTAAGAATCAAATTACTAACTTACAGGCAAAATGTAACGAGTTGTTAAAAATATTTCAATTAAAAACACTAAAATAAATAATTTTTATCGTTACCACATGGCGGTAGTTCTCCTGCAGTTCTTCCAACCTATGCACCAAAGACGCATTGGTCGCCTGCAACGAGCGGTATTTGTCAGCTTCAGTCTCGAGGCTCTGTAAAACAGTTAAAGGGAATGGATCGTTTAAAGACTTTAAAATTCCTTAATTAAAACCAAATTTTATTAGTTTGTTATTGTGAAAATGTAAATATGAATGAGAAAAGCCGTTTCTCAATCGATACGAAAAGCTGATCAATCAGAGCAAGCGCCCCTGTGGACCGATGTATCGCATTGCATGTCAAATACTGAGCGAAATTAACCTCGTAATTTTATGTGCAGCAATGCTTGCACTGTACAACATGTACGAAACTTGCATTTCGTGCGCGAGAAATCAGAATCGCCAAGAATTTAACGACTCCGTGTCCGCAAATCGAATTACTGGTAAACAATATTTATGTTGCAGCGAGGCATTGACCACAAAACACCTAGTCTTAATTATTTTGCAATTGATTTTGTCGTGTCGAAGCGTTGCCCACTACGCTGAGTGCGGGTTTTGTAAGTGCTACCAGCATTGCTGCTGTCATTTACAAGGGCTTCCGACAGATATTGCTACTAAAGAATTACATTTCTACTTTTCCACTATTTTTTGGATTTTGAATTTGTAATTTCCACTAAATTTCTTGCTTTCGTTTAAACCCTTTGTAATTTCTATTAAATTTTTATTCTCTTGTAATAAATGTTTACAGTTTTTCATTAAGTTTTTGTAATTTTTGTAACTTTTATTAAAAATTTTACCTGAATTCTAAAGAATTTTCTCAAATTCATTTTTTTTAATTTAAAATTTCATACTTTCTATTAAAATTTTGTCTAAAAAATAACAAAATGTAATGTCTAGAATAACAGTTTTATATATAAAGTTCCCTTGATCACTTTTCCATTAAACAATAATAATAGTCAACACTGTCCGACCAAAAATTCAACACATCTTCCCTCAACAGTTTCCTGACTCAAAAACACAAATTTACATTTTATTTTCTAAATATCACTTTCCAAATGATGTGATAACCTAATAAGTGGTCCACTTATTTCATTGACATCTTCCAATCACATGACTCAAACAACACCGACATCCTCGACACGTCTACTTTGTCAAATAGAAACATTCAACTCATTCTACTCAATCAAAAATAATCCCATCGCGTCAAAACTCAGTCTGCCCTCGCCTCGCTCCACCTGGAAGGCACAGGTAATTGACAATATCACTTTAAAATAAATCTCCTCGAGCCAAAGCAGAGCGCGTGGGCGGCGAACGGCATTATACGTAACATAGAACATCCCTTGACATTTACAACTAAAAATATCCCCACTAAAGGTCAAAGTGGATGTTTTCTATCATCCTCCGAGCTCGGTTGAGATTTCACTTACATAGTTCATTTAGTGCGATTAAGCTGTGAAGCTCATAGTCGAAAATGATGTAATTCCTCTTGGCACCGGTTCATGATTCCGTTGTAAGAAAACAACAAGTTTGTTTTCCCTTCGCCCATTGCTGTCTTTCGAATTACATGCCTTGTTGCACCATACTTTAGTTTCAAACTTGGCTTTTCTCTTCTTCCTAAGTGGCCTATTCGTTTAGTTCTCCAATTCTTTCAAATGAATGGGTCTGCTCTTAAACAAGGTCAGCTCACAGTGCTGCCATTTTACAAAGTCGACTTGCATTACTTCCCACATGAATAACAAGCACATTAAATTAATTTTGTATCATCAAAATTGAATTAAAACAAATCCTCAAATATGGCTGTGTTAAAGACGATGCGGTCTTTTGTCGGCGGGTTCTTGGGGATTTTTTTTGGGTGCGGGATGATGAATTTAAAAATGAAAAAAATGTTTTCAAGTAGTTTTAAAAAGTCGTTCCCGATAAACCACAAAAGTTGATTCTAACATTTATACAATACAAAAATAATTTTGAATTAAAATAACATTCTAAAAAACACTACCTGCATTCAAAAATTAAGCTAAACTAAGTTTTTCTTCAGTTTAAAGCTTGTTTGTTACCTTCAATAGCAACTTCAATATAAACTGCAATAGCAAATGACATAAATTGACATAAAAATAAAGGAAACTGATTTTAGTTTAATTTTTGAATGTACTTTAACTACTATTTCGACATTTAACATTAAATTACATATTGCATTGATTTGACGTCTTAAAAATGTTAAATGTTAAATGCAGTTTCTGCTGAATTGTTGCAAATTTTACTGTAATTTTAGATGTTTCTTTTTCAGTTTTATGCAGTTTCTATTGAAATTTGACGATTTCTTGAGTTTTTTTCAATGCCTATTGAATTTTTATAAATTTCATTAGAATTTAAACAATTTTTATTAAACTTGTTATTTTCTGCTAATTTCCTGTACTTTTCTGTTAATTTTGTGCATTTTCTACCTTATTCCTACAGTTTTCTTGAATATTTTATTTCTGTTGAATTTCTGGAGACTTCTATTAAATTTCTGTACTATAATTTTTAAACCTTTTTATCAATTTTTTTACAAATTCTACTCAATCCTCCAGTTTTAACTAAGTATTTATGTTTAATGCTGAATTCCATGAGAATTCTATAAAATTTTCCATCAAACCATTTCTATCTTAATCCAAAAAAATATTTCAAAGTTCCCCCAATATTACCAGCGTAATTGAAAACAAACATAATTCACCAACAACACACAATCAATAAAATCCAGTAGCTACAAAAATCAAAACAAAATACACAATAATCACACAACACTCCACACAGGAAAATTCCAATTCCTAACAATTCAAATTTCTCAATTGATAAACAAACCAAATCGATATCTCGATTTGTCTCGTTCACAAACCCAACATAGCTCAATTGTTTTCTACACTTGTCGCTTTAAATATTTATTCGTGAGTAATCAATATTGCATAGCCAGCAATGGAAGCAGACCGCATTCCAAGTAGGTGATGAGTTTCATTTCCGTTTGCTTGTTTACAATTTTCATGTCTATTATTCTCGACAAGTGAACTGCATGCTGCCCACAGAAAAATAATTACCGTGTACTTTCAGTGTATCCGAAGAAAAAAAAGTGCAAATCCAACTCTTTATTTCCGTATGGTTCCCCTGGTTACTTCACAGTACATTGCAGCTGTTATGCCAAACAATCTAGGTAGGTTTCGTTGGAAAGTCACAACCAGAGGATGGACGGATGGATAAGTACTGCTTTAGGTCGCAAGCGGCTACTACGGCCATACGCAACCTGCCACAACCAGAGAGGATAGAACCAAAACTAAAACATGGCCGTAAACCGAAAAAAAAAATGGAAATTTTCATTGAACTGAAACTGGAAGTGAACCAAAATTTTGAAAATTTCAATAATCATAAGCAAAACCAGAAAGATTAAAAATTGCGGTTAATTTTGGAATTGGATTCTTTCCTTTGAAAATTTACTAGAGTTTACTAAAATATTTCGCAGTGGCTATTCCTACGTGTTGGACATGGAAGCAATGAATCGACACGATTTGTATAACAAATAACAAATAACTCTTATTATTGGATCGCGATTGATAAGATCTCAACAATGTTACAAGTCAAGTGTGTTACAAGTCTGGACGCATGGACGGGATTAAAGGATTAAGATAACAACATTCTTTACATATATTGATATCGCCACCTGTGGGCAACGTAACTAAACATGAGAAATAACTAACACGAACAAGCCCTCAAACGGCATCGACGCTTTGGCCATTTAAATTTCGCGGATTTGAAGAAGTTAGTGGCAAAGGAAATGGTGAAAGGACTGGATCTTGTCACGAACTTCGATCACATCGATCGTGAAATTTGTCTCCGCGCGAAAATTTGCCAACTTCCGTTCAAACCATCAGAATCGAAAACAACTGAAGTGCTTGAGTTGCTGCACAGTGATGTCTGCAGACCAGTACGAACTACATCCGTAGGGGGAGGAAAATATTTTGTAATGTTTGTCGACGACTTTTCGCACTATGTTGAAGTTTATATTTTGAATTCAAAGTCCGAAGTTTTTGAAAAGTTCAAAATTTATCAGAAACAGTTCGAAAGGAGCACGGGCAAGATGATTAAAGCTCTACGATCTGACAATGGCACAGAGTACGTGAATAAGGAGTTCACATGGTATCTCAAACAAAATGGAATTTGAAGAAATCTGACCGTACCGCACATGCCTCGGCAAAATGCTCACGCAGAGCGAATGAACAGGACAGTAATAGATGCACGTTATTGGAATCTGGTTTACCAAGGAATTTTTGGGCCGAATTGATTCTAGCCGTCGCCCACGTACGTAATCGCTGTCCGAGAAAGGCATTAGGCACGAAAACTCCGTACGAAATGATGTTTGGACGTCCACCAAGCACCGGCTACTTATGAATGCTTGGAAGCAAGGTTTTTGCGCTCGACAAAGGACCTGGAAGAGGAAAATTCGATGCCAAAAAAACGAGAATTCACACTTGTCGGCTGTTGTAACGAATCCAAGGGCTATCGTTTGTACGATAAGGAGAGACGTGGCATTGTAATATGTCGTGATGTCCGAGTGATCGAAAAATCACACGAAAATCAAATAGTTGAATGCGATGACGATGCGGATGGATGGATGGATAGGTACTGCTTTAGGTCGCAAGCGGCTACTATGGCCATACGCGACCTGCCACAATGCAAAAGAACATTACACAATACAATATTTTTACACAATACAATATTTTTACACAATACAATATTTTCACACAAGCCAAAATTCTTACACAAATCATTAATCATCTTCACACAAGTCAATACCTCCGAAGGAAGTCAGGGACAACCAACGGAATAAAAACCGAGAATTGAAAAGAAAGCCAGGCAGAAAAGAAGGGCCGTGGCAAAAAAAACCAATAAGAGGAAAAGCAAAACCGTGACCCCAACCCAATCAAAGAAGATCTCTTCTGATCTCTATTTACCTGATCTCTATTTACCGCCTGGTTGTCTTGGCAGTATTTGCCACCAGGGGGGTTCAGACCGAGGCTTTTCCTGTGATTGGATGTAGGTTGTTTCAGATGGAATGACGTCAGTGACATCATTCATTGGACAAGCTCGAGGTTTTGACTGCAGAAAATGTATTAAAACTAAATTACAACAGATAAGACCACACACAACCTTTTTTTTTTATTTTAACGCTTTATTGCGTTTTCGGCCTTTTTGCCAGGTTTAACTGTTACGGTTCTAAACCCACCGTTCTCTACATGAACTTGTACGTCAATCCAACACAGCCGCAACAGTTTCACTGATATTTCGCAAAAAATCATCTTGAGCTGTTTCTGGTCGGTGCCGGCGACCGAAAATTGGTCAAGGTTAGGGTTATTCGGACGTAATTAGAAGCTGTACGGTATTTGCATATTTTAAAGTTTTTATTTTTTTCTAGCTGATTACCCCGGCTTCACTCGGGATTCAAAAAAATTTATATTTCCTGTGTCTCAGCCTTATCAACTGTTCAATGTGAAATTTATTAAAAAAATTAGACCTTATATAGGTCATTAGCATAGGGTCTTCCTATAGTCACGTGACATTTTTCAGCAATGGGCAGACCTTAAAACTTAATTTCGTGCCTTTTTTCAAGTTAAATAAAATGTTTAGCCATCAGAATCCTAAAACCACTCAATC
>JAQIXT010000867.1:0-22879 GCA_034700445.1 Stenotaenia linearis | reverse complement strand
CTTCATTGATGATAATTTCGTTTCACCAGCATCGTTTTGTCCTGAAATGAATAATTTTCAAAAATTATGAATTTTTCTAACAAAGAGTTCGTTTTACCACGTGGTTTCTTGACTTTTTGTTAATTTTAAATTCAGGCGGTTTTAGGCTTAATTCATTTTTGAATTATATCTTCAGTGTGTTATTCGTAATTTCAAGTAAGTTTTCCTTGGTAATAGATTCGAATTCTGTTCAAATTTCGTGATAATGTACAACAACGTGGTTTGGGTCGCAGCATGGCGATGGCGAGGTGTGTGAGGGTGAGGACTGGAGTGTAGTCACGACTCACGTGGAGTGTGGCTTCGTCTCTTCGTGAGGGATTATGGGAATGAATGGAATAGCTAAAACCTGGAGTTTTAGCTGTGATGTATGGTGATCGAGAGGAGCCATATCAAAACTAGTTCTTAACTGTTTTTTTTTTAACATTTTCACATTTAATTTCAAATATCTTTTATGTTGATTAGTATTTTATGTTTTTTTCAAGTTTTTTTAAATGCTTTTGTAACTTTTTAATGCTTTCTCAAGTATTTTTACATATTTTTCAAGTTTTTTAAATGTTTTTTCAAGTTTTTTAATGCTTTTTCAAGTGTTTTTACACATTTTTCAAATTTTTTTATGCTTTTTCGAGTATTTTTCCATATTTTTCAAGTTTTTTTTATGCCTTTTCTATTTTTTAAATGATTTTTCAAGTATTTTCAGATAATAATACAAAGAATCATAAATAAATTTTATTCATTACCCTACATGATTTTAAATATAAACAACTCAAATCATTCACAAAATTTAGCTTAAACAAAAAAATCACTTCTCATGATCAAATCAAATCCAAAAGTCAAAAAATATACCTAAACATCAATTTCAATAATCCCAACTATAAAATCTCACAATTTTATACAATTTTCTTCACTTCACTCCATTTTTAAATCACTTAACACAGAAAAAGTAATTTTATTCGCTTCACGGAGTCCGCTGAGAAAAGCTCCGGTAGCCGTTTGCGGAAATTGCCTATTTGTTCCCTAAAAATATAAATTTGTGAAAAATTTGAAATTGTGAAAATTATTTGAGTTAATTAATTCATTAATTTACTTCTCCTGCAAAATATATTTTATTATCAACCGAAGCTGCTAAGTCATCATAAGATTCGCCGGTTCCTCCAAGTTTGACGTAACTGTACGCCATTTTGGCAAATTTGTTGTTTTTCCAGTTGGTTACAAAGTAGTTGATGGGATCTGGAACTTGTTCATCCTATTAAAAAGAGATTTAGCCTTCAAAATTGAAAAATTGGTTCAGTAAATGCACTTTATCAAACATGTTCCGCAATACTTTGGTGAAGTAATTCACTGTTTCAGATGGGGAGTTTTGGTGAATGATGTTGACTGCATCACCTGTTGCACATGTCATGAGTATATGGGGACCATTTTCCTGTAAAAATAATTTCATTTTTTTTTAGAAAATGGAAACTAATTTCTTTTTCTTTTTTTTTTTTTTTTTTTTTTAGAAAAATGGGGGTTTTATAATATTTTTTTAGTGTAATTACACAAGGAAGTGAAGAAACTTCCTTTTTTTTTATAGAAAAGTTCTAAGAAATTATTAAAAAGTATTTTTATTAAGTTCTAAAAGTTTTAAAAGAAAATTTCTACAAAATCTGAGTGTTTTTTTAAAAAAGTTTTTAAAAGTTTCTAAAAAATCTAAATATTGTAAAAAAGTTTCTAAAAGTTTCTAAAAAAGTTCTAAAAAGTTCTAAAAGTTTCTATAAAAATCTAAAAGAAAAGTTTTGAAAAATCTTCTAAAAATCTTCTCACTACTCACTTTACGCTTATTTTGCGGCGTCATATCATAAATAACACCAAAAAGTCCACGTTCGCTCGGCTTTACTGGAATGTAACCGAACATACCGGCTTCAATTAACTTTTTATCCCAAAATCTTCTTGGAAATTGAAGAACAATCTGAAATTTAAAAAAAAAATTATTTAAAAATTTAAAAATAAAAATAATTTTTACTTTTTCTATTAATCCTGATCCCAAACTCTTAATTGCTTTTCTCTTAATCTCTGGTAATGGAGGCTTAAAATCAACACAATCTTCTTGCAACAAAGCCAATGGAAGTGTGACCAGAACCTGTAATCAATATTTTAATTAATTAATATATAAATAATTAATTACTTAAATTACTTTATCAGCCGCAAATTCTTCGTTTTTTGTTATAATTTTGATTTTATCGTTCGAATAATCAATGGCCGTTACCTAAAATCAAGAAAATCAATAAAATTTAAAATTCATCACTTTTCAAAGTCTAAAATGTATTTTAGATGTCTAAAATTTTATTGATGATTTACCAAAGTGTTTAATCTGACGTCGAGACCTTCGGCGAGTTTGTGCAAAATGGCGCTGTAGCCGCGCGGTAAAATGGCGTGTTCGCCGGCGAATTGAGGAAACGCTTCGTTTTGATCCCAGTATAAAGTGGATAAATTGTTTAAAACAGAACCGCAAGCGTATTCTAGGTTTCCGATGTGGAAGTCGAGTAATGTTTTTTCTTCGGCTGTTAAGGTTTTGCCGGTTTCCGCACACTGGGAGTTGCTGAATTCTATTAGTTTGTCTGGAAAAAGAAATGGAAAATTGGTAAAAATGAATGAAAAATTGAAATTAAATAAAAAATAAAAGAAAATTGATGAAATTTGAATAAAAATTGATCAAAATATGAAAAAAATCAGATATTTCATAAAATTAAAGAAGAAATTTAAAAAATTCCAAAAATTTGATGAAAAATCAATGAAATTTCACAATATTGAATGAAAATTCATCAAACAAATTGAGAAAAATAAAAAAATTTCATAAAATTGATGAAAAATCAAAAAAAATTCCACAAAATTGATGAAAAATCAAAAAAAATTCCACAAAATTGATGAAAAATCAATGAAATTTCACAATATTGAATTAAAATTCATCAAAATAAATGGAAAAATTCATAAAGATTTCACAAAATTGATGAAAATTCAAAGAAATTTAAGAAAATTGAATAAAAATCTAAAAAAAACCTTCATAAATTTAGATAACTTATAAATTTATACAGAACATAACAAAATAGAGCAAAATCATAAGAAAAATGGTGATTTTATAACATAAAATGTCTAACCATATAAAGGTACATCTACTTCTTTATCTTTCTTCCAATTTGCAACATTTTCTAACATTGTGTTGAAATGACAATCGATTCGATGATCAATTTCAGAATCAACCATTTCGCCTTTAAAGTTATATAAATCACATTTCTCGATCATTTTTCGATACGGCAGTTGTGCCTGAAAATAATATAAAAAAAAGTTCATCTAAAAACAATTTAAACAAAATCAGTACAAAAATTTTTTAAATAAATATTTCAAAAATAAAAAAAAAATTTTATATTTAAAATATTTCTTTTTTAAATTTATATAAAAAAAGAAATTAATTAATTTTCAGAATTTATGTTAAATTGAATGAAATTACTTTGAATTTCTATTGAATTTTATGAATTTTATTTCAAGTTTTACTTAAGAAACAAAAATCAATTATTTTAAAGTTAAATTTCAAAGAAAATTCATAAAATTTCAATCAATTTAACAAATTCTGGAATTTTATGATATTTTTTTGATTTTTTTCACTTATTTTTATGAATTTTCATTGAAATTTGTAAAGTTTCTTTGATTATTCATCAATTTTGTGAATTTTTGATCATTTTTTTCATTTATTTTCATGAATTTTCATTCAATTTGAATTTTTTTATATTTTTTTAAACTTAATTTGATGAATTTGCATTCAATTTTATGAAATTTCTTTGATTTTTCATCAATTTCAGGATTTTTTGACATTTTTTCATTTTTATTTTTAAAAAAAAATTCTTTCACCTGATCACTAAGTACAATCAATGGATTATTAACAACTCCTGTAATAATCTGAGCTCCTTTCCCAACACAAGCACCCATAGAAGTATCATCCCAAATCCGTCCGCCAATCCGATCATTTCCTTCCAAAATCACCACATCAAAGCCAAACCTCTGCAACTGAAAAGCCGCCGACAAACCAGAAACACCGGATCCAACGATTATAATGGATTCCTATTATATAAAAAAATTAAATTTTATATTAAATTTTATAATAATTTTTTTTACTTTTTTTTCAGTTGGGATTAATGAGAACTTGTTTGGAGGTTTGATGAATCCGAAGTTGATCAATCCTTTTTGAGTAAAGTAATGGAGGAGTTTCTCGGCGAGTTCGATACAGTGAATGCGAACTAGGCCACGGCAGATTAAGTGTTTTGAAATGTCTTGGAGGGTTAGCCATTTCTGGAATTTAAAACAAATTAATTTTTAATAAATTTGAAAAAACTTTAAAAAAAATTTTAAAAATTTAAAAAAATTTTTTTTTTAAAAATCAAAAAAATTTCATAAAATAAATGAAAATTGAATGAAAATTCATAAAAATAAATGCAAAAATTAAAATAAATCTTTAAGAAAAGTTAAAGAACTTAAAAAAATTTTAAAAAGTTTAATAAAGATAAAATAAAATATTTCTTAAATTTTTAAAATTCTTAAAAATATTTTATAAAAATTAAAAATTTAATTTTTTTAATAGTTTAAAGGGAAAAAAAAAATTTAAAAAAATCTACCTTATAATTCAAATTCCATAACACTATCACTAAATTCCTTACACCCAAATAGGTGCTTTGTGACCTAAAATTCCAAAAAAAAATTTTAAAAATCAAAAAAAAAAATTTTTTAATTTTAAAAATACTTCAAATATAAAGGGAATTCTTTAACTTCATCAGGATCCATTATATCTGGTCTTGTACACCATGCTTTACTAGATTCATCAGGTTTGTAAAAAGGATATAAATTTGGACTTAATCCTGGAACTAAAAAAATCAAAATTTAGTAAAAAAAAAAAAAAAACTATGTAAAATACTTTTACTTTATACTTTAGTTTTAAAATTTTAAAAAAAATTTTCACTTTTTTGCAGAAATTACTATTTTTATACAAAAATGTTGCAAATTTTTTAAGCTGTTTTTACTTGTTCGTGGTGGCGATGACGTAACTTTGATGCCATTTTCTTCGTTAACTGTTTTTTTATTTTCTCTACTTTCTGAAAGGAAATAAAATTTTATTATATTAATATTATTAGGAAATTTATAATTTCTCATTTCTATGTCTCAACTGAGAAAAATTTTTGAATTTTGCAAGAAATATGCAAATTTTGCAAGAAAAAATACAAAATCTTGCAAGAAAAAAATGCAATTTTGAGTTCAAAAATGATAAAATGATAAATTTTCATTAAAAAACACATTAACTTTTGAATTAAAAAAAAAATTTTGATAATATTTTGAATTTTTCAAGTCATAAAATTTAGTTTTTTCAATATAAACCAAAAGATTTTCAAGAAAAAATGCAAATTAAAAAAAAAATGCAAATTTTGCTTCAAAAAAGGAGAATTTAACAAATAAAATAAAATTTTGTAACAAAAAATACAAATTTTGCATAAAATTAATAAATTTTCTGAATATTTTACAAATTTTGTACTAAAATTTTATAGTTTATGCTAAAAATCGACAAATAATTAGAAAATTGCAATTAGTATAATGTGCGTTTGTTTATATGTTTATAATGTTTATATGTTTGGATGTTTATCCAGGAAAAAACATTTTGATTGGTTAAATCACACCACGTTATTGCTCTAAGCCAATCAAAACGTTTTCTGCTGAAGGGCAGCTAAAAAGGGTTGAGCTGCTCTGCACAATTTGAGATAAAGGGATTAGGTAGGGGGGAAAGGGGAAAGAAGCCAGCTGTAAAAGATAAATTCATAACTAGCAAACTTTTTTGCAATTTTGAGCTTGGAAATTAATTCCTGGGCCCTAAAAACCCATAGATATAAAAAAAAATTGTTTTTTAACAATGTTTCTTGAAAGATATTTTAATTACGGCTAAAATGATGACATCATCAGTGTTGTCACCAATTTATTTATTTTCTTAATTTCTAATAAATAAAATAAATGTAAAAAATTTTAAAAATAAATAAATAAATAAAAATAAATTTAAAAAAAAAAAAAATAAAGAAAAAAAAAAAAATAGAAATAAAAAAATTAAAATAGAAATAAATTAGAAAAGTAAAAATGGGTTTAAAAAATAAAAGGGAAATAAATAGAAATTAAATGAGAGTGGATTTCCATGGGCCGAGTGTGAATTTTCCACGGGCTGGGAGTGGATTTTCCACGATTTAAGTTCAACTGGTTGAGATTATGATTTTGCAGTATCTACTGCACTATTATTTCACTTCAAACATTTTGTCATTTTAATTTTAGCTTTTTTTTTCACTTTCATTTTGCCGTGGATTTTCCACGGTGGGTTTGCTAGTTTCATAATATTTCTAATTTTTGGAAATTTTTTAAGCAAATTTTTTAGACCTTGATACGTTGTATTAGCTTCAATACACTGTCTACATGTTGGACTGAGTCCAATTCTTTCTGGAAAGTATGGGCCTAATAATTTAGCAGCTGGAGAATTCTTTAAAAATGATGGATAAAGTAGTGAGGTAAACCAATCTGGGTTCCTGACTTGCTGTACAACCTGAAATAGTAATGAAATTTGTAGATTTTGAAGTAAAAAATGATAAAATTTGATCAAAAACTAAAAATATTTTGATATTTTTTGATTTTTTCAATTGAAAAATCATAAAATGTAAGAAATTTTCAACATTTTCAACTAAAAAATAAAAGATTCTGATAAAATTTGTAAATTTTATCAAAAATTTCATCAAATTTTGTTATTTTTTGTTGATTTCTCAACTGAAAACTCATAAAATTTAGTTTTTTTCAATATAAACTAAGAAATTTTCATCATTTTCAACTAAAAAACAAAAAATTCTGATGAAATTTACAATTTTTCTACAAAAACGTGTGTAGAAATTTGTAACTTTTCTTATAAAAACAATAAAATTTATAAATTTCATCAAAAAAATTATGAAATTTTGTGTTTTTTTCATGATTTTTCAATTGAAAACCCTTAAAATTTAGTTTTTAAAAATCAAATTAAAAAAAAATCAATCAAATTTTTTTTCTAAAAAAAAAATCAAAAAATCAATTTTTTTAATAAAAAAAATCAAATAAATAATTTTTTTTGATTAAGTCTGGCTTTTTTATTGGTTTTTATAAGAAAATTTACAAATTTATGACAATTTTTAAATTAAAATTGTTGAAAATTTGATTTTTTGATATTTTTTGCCGTTTCTTTAAAAAAAAATTGATTTTTTTTATTTAAAAAAAAAAAAAATTATTTCCATACTTCCTCTTCCAGCACGGCGCATGAATTCGTCGCTTTCTATCAAAAATCAAGAAAAACTATTTAAAAAAAAAAAAAAAACTAAATTTTTAATTTATACCTTTACTTTACTGCCCTGTGCCAGCAAATTACATTTAAATTTTGCTATAAAATCTCCATTTATTTCAGTATCTCCAGGAACTCGCCGCCATTTTGTGCATAAAGTGCACTGCAGCCAAAATGGGAGGATTTCGTCGACGATGAAGGCTTTGATCGACGGATCCATTTTGGTGTTGGACGTCCATAGTTTTTTCCAGTCACAGAAAGTCGTGTGGCCAGCTTTGTAGCTTCGGTAGAAATATTCGAAGCATTCGTTGCAAAAATGCTCCGTGTCACTTACGTGGTACCATCTGGAAGTGTAGCCTTGTTCCACGCACCTGGAATTATTTTAAAATAAATTTTTTTAATAATTTGCATCAAAAATATAAAAAAAGGCAAAATTTGGATTACAAAATGTTGAAAAAAGTAAATTTTACACAAAAAAACTTTAAAAAATG
This sequence comes from Stenotaenia linearis, assembly GCA_034700445.1. Classification (NCBI taxonomy): domain Eukaryota; kingdom Metazoa; phylum Arthropoda; class Chilopoda; order Geophilomorpha; family Geophilidae; genus Stenotaenia; species Stenotaenia linearis. The sequence continues at coordinate 15,001 of JAQIXT010000867.1, read as the reverse complement.
GTAAATTTGCATCAAAAACGTCAAAAAAGGGAAAATGTACACAAAAAACGGTTCTGGTAGTGCGGAAGAAGCTGATGCGTTGTGTCATAATAATAATAATAATAATAAAAGTGAAAGAAATGCAAAAATTGCATTAAAAAAGTGGAAAAAATGAAAAAAAAAATAAAAATTTCCATTAGAAATATCAAAAAAAGCAAAATTTGCATTAAAAATGATAATAAAAAAAAAATTTGCATTAAAAAAATGTAAAAAGTGAAAAAAATGCAAAATTTCCATTTAAAAAAAGAGAAAAATGAAAAAAAGTGAAAAAATTCCCGTAGAAATATCAAAAAAAGCAAAATTTCCATTAAAAAATGATAAAAGAAGCAAAATTTCCATCACACAAAACTCCCACACAAATCCCTCAAAAACACATTCATCAACCCTTTACCTAGCAAAAATCTTAACATGACACACAGGTTTCTTCGCCGGACACCCAGTTTTCTCACAGCTCCTGTACTCCTTCAACAACACCCCTTCATCTTCCACCTTCACCGGCGCCTTTCTACTCTTCCGATTCCTCGTATTCTCCGAAACCACAACTTTATCTTCACTCTCTTCACCGGTCGATTTTCCGTTACAACTTTTAGGGACAAGTTTCAACTTTTTCTTCGGCATTTTCTAAAAAATTCAAAAAAAAATTTAAATTGCAAAAATATATATTTTTTTAAAATAACTTTTTTAACCTAAATTTTTTTTTAATTTTTCAAAATTGAAAAAAAAAATTTTATTTTTAAAATTTTTGACAGTTGTAACCTTGACTTTGATTCCTTTGTATGTTGTGTTTAGCGGTGAATCGTACGGTGTTACGTTATCGGTGTGACAGTAAGTGGGAGTTGAGGTTTTAATTTGTTTTTTCGTTGAATTTAATAATTACTTTTGATGAGGAAAGTCTTCACGTGCAGTGATTGAAACGAGTCTTTATTAGTGCAAAACACGAGCGGGCGGCCATTTTGAGGGGCGATGACGTCAGCGTTAGCCGAGGATTCCAAGTGTTCGATTTGTTGAAATTTAAGAATTTTAATTGGTTTTAGGGAAAATATATTAAATTATTATTAACTTTTAATTCATATTACAGTTTAAATTGATTTTGCATGATTTGCAAAATTTGTATTAAAATATAAAAAATGGAAAATTTCCATTAAAAACATGAAAAAAACTCGAAATTTGTTATAAAAATGGAAATTGTGCATGTTTTTCATATTATTAATGGAAATTATGCATTTTTATCACTTTTTTAATGGAAATTTTGAGTTTTTTTTCATTTCTGAATGGAAATTTTGTATTTTTTTGATATTTTCAATATTTAACACAAATTCTTAAAAATAGTAACTCAAAAGTAACTTATAGATATAGTTTTTATAAATAAAGGAATTTTGAGGAATAATTTTTATATTTTATTTTGTATTATTTCTATTCTTTCATCTAACAATAAGCACTGATACATATTTACAAATAAAACATAATTTAAATTTCAATGAATTTCTTCACTACATGCTTTCTTTAATACTGACAAAAACACAACGAGGGCAAGCCATTGGTTGTAAAACATCACTGGTATAACTCGCTAACAGTGCTTGGGTTGTTCGCGTCAACGACGTCGGTAGCGTTCTCATGGACGCTTCGAACCGTGGTAACACAGTCGAAGTAAAGATACATGTTGTGTAATAATGCCCACATGTGAATAATATTACACGCGCTGTTGAAGATGAATGTGCACCTTCCTGTTCGAGCGAGCGCACCAACTTCTCTAGTCGCCGTGGACGGAGAGTTATCGCATCGGTCAACGTGTCCTCGCCGGTCTTGTAAGTGGACGTGCGGTTTTTGGCGAGGTTTGTAAGCGAACGTATACATTCCGGATCAATTGCTCCTAAAGGGATACAAATCTGTTGAATATTTGAGAAGATAATGGATTCTTGAATAGTTTAACCTGACTTAAGGTGCACGAGCAACGTCGACGCCAACGACAAACAAAACCGAGTTGATGTTTTGCCGAGAAGCGAATGAAGACGGTTTTCGTTTGTGTGAGGACTGAAAAATAAACCAGTTAAAAGACAACTAAAGTGAAACCATTCCGTCAGTTTCTATTTCTGGACATTTATTTAAATCGACTTAAATCGATTTAAATCGACAATCACGTTTAAAAAGTCCCGGTTTACTACATCTATAGAATTGTTATTTATAATACCTGAGAAGTAGTTCGGCTATTGGCTGAATAAAATACGGTAGTTTGTTGGTAAGAAATAATTCTAAATCTTTTACTGGTAAGTTCAAATCCATCCAAAAGTTCACAACCTGAAAATCATAAAGAAATGAATGTCTTAAAGGAAAGGACAAAATTTTTACATAATTTACGTGTTCGAGTGTAAGTTTCAATGCCTCTTGGTCTTCTCGGGAAGTCAGGTTCAAATACCAATCGACTAAGTCTATGGCCGTTCGGCATGTCCCATTTGTCACAGGATTAAAGCTCAAAGCTCTCAGATTAAAATGCAGGCTGCGAGTAAACTCCTTTTTCAAATAACAAATTTTCGCGCACACTTCGAGTAATCCAAGTTTCATGGAAATTTTAAAGATTTTTTCCACATTATAACAACCTCTGAAAATTTCTAGAACTAAATGTAAAGTTTTGAGCCCAAATTCCGGCATCTCGTATCCAGACAAAGGGTAAAGTTTCTTGAGAAACCAATACTTCTCATTGACATCTTCCGAATCAGCATTTTTACAAGGTTTGCATTCTTGCAATCTGATGGCGACTAATCCTGGAATTTGTTGTGGTTTCACAACACCCCATTGCTGAGTGTTGCGTAGTTGCACGATGCGTCTGTTGGTCTTAATTGTAATTGTCTTACCCGAAGAGGTGTTGTCGACGTCCAAACCGACCTAACAAATACAACATCGTTCAAAGAACCATATAGATGGTCCTATACGGGTCGAACATCGTTATTACGAACTCGCGTATTGCGAATTCCTCGTTTTAACGAATTTTTAAAAAAGTTTGGTTGGATTCCTATCCATTCATTCAATGTAAAAAAATTCGGATATTACGAACTCTCGATGTTGCGAACAGATTTGACGCTCCCTTCGAGTTCGTTATATCGAGGTTCGACCTGTATAAGATAATTGTCAGCCCTTACCTGACCACAATCATTTTGCCCCCATCCCCAAACATTCCCATCCCAGTCCAAGGCAATAGTAAAATCCGACCCACAACCGACATGCACTACTTTCTGCTTGATGCCGACAGAAACCGGTGACCGCTAGAATAAAATAAGAAAAACAAACAATTGATTTCATTCAGACTGGAAATAATTACTTGTTCCTTTCTAGAACCGTTTCCAAGCTGGCCGTCTAAGTTTCTACCCCAAACAAACACTTCGCCGTCCATAGTGAGTACGGCCGAATGATGCGAACCACAAGCTACTTGGATTATGGGCGATGCGGCCTCGTTGTTGTCCACAAGCAACGGTGTCAAATGACTTTGCGGACCCATTATTATAGCATAATTGTCCGTTTCGCTCGTATCCGCTTGTTGCGACTTCGATTGGAGTCGTGCTCTACGTGACGCCTGTGCTTGCAGTCGAAGTAGTTGAGGATTCGAACCCCACATATAAATGTGGTTGGATGCAGTTATTACTACCTAAAAGAAAAGGAAATACTACTGTAAGTAGTAACAATAATCCATACACTCCCAGACAATATTTTTGCACCACTTTAAGATTTTAGTGACTGTGAAGTTACGAAGGATTAAATGTAACAAAAACTTCTCGTTTCCTTATTGCGGTGAAGAATAATGTAAAGAATAATGTTTTGAATTGTTTGACATTTGGATATGTGTTTGGCATGAGAAATAGAAAGAGAGATGAAATTGGGAGTCGAATAAACGATTTGAACAAACTAAGACGTGTTTTCTCGGTCTCCTATATCTACACTTTCTTCCTCCATCTTTGGACATTTTGAATGACTTTGCTGATATTGCACCCATTTTTAGGTTCCTTAGGCTTTGTGGTGTTTTTGATCATATCTGAATCTGTTGTGGGTATGGTTTTGTGAATGAATGAGTGTTTTTTGGTCGAGTTGCTTTTGCTGGGATTGTTTCATCTGCTCTTGTTTATTAGAATTTCAGCATTGTTAATATTTTGTTGATTTGTACTTTTTACTGACATTGTGGCAGGTCACGTATGGCCTCTGTAGCCGCTTGTGACCTTAAACAGCATTCCTTCCTTTCTTCCTTCTTCCTAAGAAGAGCCTACAATTGAGAAAGGAAGAAACGTCACACGTGAAACAATAGTTTTATCAGTAACTTCACAGTCACTAAAATCTTAAGTGGTGCAAAAAAATTTCTCCAGGAGTGAAGTTCTTCATTGTGGTAAAGCACCCACACTATGAAAATAGCCGCACGCAATCAAATTAATCTTCTCGGGTAATTCGACTCGACAGGGAACGGAACTTTTGTTTGTACTTCCATTGCCCAGCTGACCAAACATGCTGCACCCAAAAGTATAGACGTCACCTTTAGCCGTGAGCACTGCGCTGTGTCCGTATCCTGCGCTAACTTTGACGACTATTTCGTTTTCAAGTAACTTTATTAACCGAGGTTTGGGTTCATCGTCAGACGAGCAGTGGCCTAACTGGCCGTGCACGCCCCATCCCCACGAATACACTCGTCCGTCGGCGGTCAATGCGAGCGAATGGTACTGGCCGCAAGTTATGGCCACAATTTCCTCGTCGACAAGCGATTCGATATAAACAGGGTATGGATGTTTGTCAGCGATGCCGACTCCGAGCTGGCCGTACTTCGACATCCCCCAAGCATAGACCTAGTAATAATAAATATTAAGTTTAATTTTACCGTGACAAAACTCAAGAATGAATACTCCAAGGTTTGTCAGTGCAAGTGTATGCCAGGCACCGCAGGCAATCGAGACCACTTTGATGGAAAGAGAAGAAAAGAGATCCAAGGAAATTGGTGGGGAGCACTCCTGAATCATGTGACCGCAACCGAGGCAGCAATGTTCTGTTTTTCCCCACGTGAAGACGCAGTTGTTTCGCACAACGGCTGCGTGTGCCAGGCCACAACCGACCGGAGAGGATCTTCGGGGGAGACGGGGACGTTTGGATGGCGACACAGAAAACTGTAGAAAATGTTATTAAGCAACAATTTAATAAAGAGAATTCTGTAAATAATATATAGGGTGTCCAAAAAGTCTTTTGACTAGCAATGTTTCCTAAATAATGCTTAATAGTTTATTTTCACTATCATCACCCAGTTTGATTGCCTGCTGATGAAACTTCAGTCCTCTTTTTGTCACAAATCTTTTCTCGTACCAGATCAAGTAAAATCATTTTTAGACTAATTTAGTGATGCTCTGCAACTTTGTAATTGACTTTTTTTCTCTATCTCTTACAGTTTCAGCGTTACAGCATGAATGACCTTGAAGATAATCTTCAAGGTCAAATTTCCCATACACTCCCATCATCACATCTCATCTATCAAGCACCATTTAGTAAATATTGCTGGTCAAAAGACTTTTTGGACACACTGTATTATTGTTTAACCTCTTTCGGAAATTTACACATCTCACCAACCAAAGTGAGATCGAACACCGCCGGGGTTATCAAACGACGATAATTGAGAAACAAAAGTGAAACTATAAACGTTTCGATAACTAGCGATTCCCACGCTAAATCCTCGCTCTGTCGTATAAACTCTTCGGCACGCTGCCGTATTAAAATACGTTTCAAATACATGCGTAAACACGGCCTCGATACATCGTATAATTTAGCGAGTCGCAGCAGAAAATTTACATTCAACTGTGCTATCAAATCGTTTGTTCGAACACAATGAGCTATCGAAAGCTTTGAATTGGGATAGAAAATTTGAATTATAGATGGCATCGTCAAACATTTCAAATATCCTTCTGCAAAAGAAGAAAACTTTTCATTTTGTAATTGAAATTCATGAAAATAAATTAATTTCCCAACCGTTTTGAATTCCTCTCAGTAACAAGCCGTAATTCTTGGCATCTAAAATGGCTGCAGTCGAGTCATCGAGCCAGGAAACAGAAGCAGGCGAAAGAAGTTCTTGAAGCATGATGGACAAAAGTCCTCTTTGTTCGGTGACGACTGCCAGAAGTTTGAAAAGACCTTGATCCGCCAACAGCTGCACGGCCAGGGGTTCCGAGTAATGACGGTTGTCGTGGAGAAAGTGATAGAAGGCTTGAGAAAGAGTGGTGGAACCCTCACGGATCTCTAGTATTTGATGGACGTAACAAAGTAATTCCATGTTTGCAAAATGACGGCGATCGGACAAAGGAAATTCGACTCCCTGGTTCGAAAAAAGAACTCGGACGTAACTCAAGAGCTCACCCACACAGCCGTGAGCAGCAAAATTAGCGACACTTCGAACATGAGGGCACTACAAAAAACAGTAATAAATAAATAAATAATTTTGCACCAAAATTAATCATTAAATTTCAAAATACAGTAGGACCCGCGAGTAGCGACCTCGGCTATAGCGTCAACCCGCTTGTAGCATCACTTTTGCTGCGGTGCAGCCAAAATGTAGAGGTTTTAACGAATTCGGTTGTAGCGTCAACCCACTTATAGCGTCAATTTCAGCCCAGTCCCTTGATTGACGCTATTCGCAGGTCCGACTGCATTGATATTATCTGAATATTTCAAATAGGATATTAAAATTACTTTCGATAGCTGATATAATCGAACTGCGGCTGCAAAATGTCCTTGACTGAGCTGATAGTCTGCAGCAGTTTCGTACAATTTGTTAACGTCCAAGCCGAGCATCACTCCCAGTTTTTCCGACGACTTCAAATCTTGCGTGAGCACCAATTCGAGAAACAATCTCTCAGGAGATATCCTAATAAACAAACAATAATGACTTCTAATTTCTTTCTATTTTCCTCTTTCGATTAACCTAGGTCTGCATTCGAAAACCATCGTTTCCGTAATCACCAAACATCCGTTCAATCTAGTCGTCTGTATTTTTATATCGTCTAATTTATTTTCCTTGTTATAATCCAACACGGAAAATCTCTTTCGCGAATTGATATAACCCAACGCCGGGCCCAGGCTTCCCGATGGACGTCGAATGCGAGCACTAAATCGGGGCGACGAAGGCACGCTCCGAGGACCGTGCTTGGCAGCAACGCTCTTCTGGTTGATCGATTTGGCTCCGGAAGTCGGGACAACGGCCAAAACTACACCATCGCCGTGCAAATGAAAACATTGGATCTGTGAATTCTGGTCGGCGTCTTTTTTGCTGTCGGTCGTGCATTCTGCAAGTTGATTGGAGAGCACAATCAGCTGATTTTTGGTCGTAACAAAGAGCAAGCGATCGGTGAGTAAGATGTTTTCGGCACCGAGCGGCAACTTGTAAACAAACAGAGGAGCAATGTTGAGATCTACGCCGTGAACCTAGAAATAAAACTCTTTTACTTGAAAATCTTAATCAGAACACCATATTTCCTCGGATAGTACACCAGCGCAGTATTTGCAGAATTGGATTCACCCCAGCGCATTAACCGAGGCCATAATTTCCAATCAAACGTGCGGGTGCCAATTTAAGTGCGTGCGTGCGAATTGTCATTGCGTGCGCGTATTTTCGCCACTTTCTTTTTGTCCCAGATGGCGGAAAATGCCAAAATTGACAGACTTTTTACATTTTTCAAATTTTTTTGTGTTTCTAAAAGGTGTCATTGCAATTCTTGCATAAAACTGGCCACCGTACTGCCTGAGGAAGTACGATAAATTCAAATTTTCGCACGCTCAGTATGTTAGTCGGTCCGTAGTGTCCGGCGACAAAATGTCTTCCTCTCGCATTTTGTGGTTTGAGTTGCGTGTGGCCGGCAAATCTATTGAGCTTGTGGGGTCTGTGATCCACTTGAATGTTATTCTTCCCTTTGCTGTGTGAACTTTCCTTCTTTTCAGTTTCGAGCTCCAACGGCCATCGATATCCAATGGTCGGTTTTTCCAACAGGAGTTGCCATTGTAAATTGTTAGCTCCGCTTATGAGTAAGTACACGCCATCCTGGATGTTGTATAGTAGCAGAAATTAGGCCAACGTTAAACAAAATATTTTCCTTTTCGATACCTACCTGCATGTCGTCCATTATCAAATGCAAATCGACAATTGCAGTCGTGATGTAGGTACCGCCAACTTCCTGATGAGTGATCAAGTTGATAAAACAAATTTCCCCCAATTCATTTCCAACGATTGCCACCGACTTGTTGTCGAACGTCTGCCACCACACCAAGCAGGTCGGCGGTGCTGAAAATATAAGAACTTCAGTCAGAATTTTGAAATTCAATTTAATTAATTAAAAAGAATAAAAAAGGGTTTCCAATCCAGAGAAAATCCGATCCAAATTATCCGGAAAATATTTTAAATTTTTGACATTTTACGATTATTTTTGCACAATTTACACAAAGTTTACAACAAAATTGAATAATAATATCCGAATAATATTAAAAAATATTCCGAATAATCCGAATAATTAAAAAAGTCAGATAATTGGAATCCCTAGAATAAAGTATAAAGTAAATAAATAACTAAAAACAGCGATAACAGGTGCATGCGTACCACGTTCTGAATCTGAAGCTGCTGTGCAAGAAGATGAAATATTGCGTGGAGGATCACCTGATGCGGGAGCAAATTTTAAACAAAATTATAATTCATGCGGGATCAGCCATATCAAATGCATAACAATTTTTTTTTAAATCAAAAAAATTAATTCGCCAATTTATGAATTTGAATCGTTTACCTCGTTTGCCTAACATTTCAATCTTAGTAATGTCATCCAAGGGCCACAAATGATCAACTTTGACTGTTGCATCCTAAATATTTTTATTTAATTTTACGTAACTTATCGCAATTTCCCAAGTAGCACAAATGATTGAAACGACGTTGATATATTTTAGATATTTAATTAGAATCAGCTTTAAATATTTTTCGATTCATTTTGCGAGTACAGTCGGACCCGCTTATAGCGTCAATCAAGGGACCAGGCTTAAATTGACGCTATAAGCGGGTTGACGCTACATGCGAATCCGCTTCTAGCGTCAAAGTGTTGGCCGGACCGCACCAAACGTGACGCTATAAGCGGGTTGACGCTATAGCCGAGGTCGCTACTGGCGGGTCCAATTGTAATTACAGAAATTGTTGCTGTAATTGTTTGCAAAACTGAATTTTTAAAAACTTTGCCACTCCTCTAGTTCTTTCAACGTCGTCTTACGACTTCATTTTGCCACTTGCGTCCGTGTTTACCAATAACGATAACGCTGGAACAACGAATAAAGTAGCATCTTTAGCCGCACAAACCAACCAAGAACCAGTTGGATCAAAGCAGAGAGCCGTAATGTAATTTGCATCATTTTCACTCCAGCTAATTTCTCTTAAAACAGGCTTTGATCTGTCTCTAGCCTTGTAATATAATATAAGATTGCCTAAAATAAATATTTTATAAATTATACAATTTAGTTTCTTCTTCTATACTTTTTGATACCATTGCTAATAGTCAAGGCTAAAATACTTCTTCCACTGAAATCAGTCCAAGCATGATTCGTAATTCTCCTAACTGTTTTCTGCTTCAAACTGTCTTGCTGTTTCAGATATAAAATACATGACAATTCAAATAATGGGTACATTATTCAATCATTCATATCTAGAATAAAACAATAAACTGTTGTATTATTTATACTTGACTGCAATAAGTGATAAACAAACCAAATTTCCAATTTTAGTGAATTTGCAATTCTGGATGAAAGTGGGATGCTGTGCTGTCAATCAAATCAAATCAAATCAAATCATATCAGGGAATGCAATTCATGTATCTGACTCAATGCTTAAATTCCATGTGCGCAAGTAAGACCATATTATTAAACAAGTTATATTGGAATACTTTAACATTATTATAACATTATTATAACATTATTATAACATTTCAGACATTTCTTCAATTTTTGATCTAGGTTGGCCGGCTGATGATGGGGGCTGGTTGCTTTGGACGGGCATAAAATAAGAAGCAGCGCTATCTAGTGTTGAAATTTAAGTACGGAGGCTCAATTGGCCCAGCAATATTTTTTACTTTTTTTCAAGAGGGCCAAGAAGATCTCAAAAATTCTGTATGATAGATGAAGTATGGGGCTAATAATTCTGATATTTTACTGATTTTTCACCTGGATTTAATCCAGATTTCACAAGAAGTGGGTGATACTCAGTAATGTAACTCAGGCTGGACATAGAGGGGAGAGACTTGAGGCAGGAAAGCCTATGTATAGGGCCAAAAAAGCTATGAAAAGACTTTAAAAACCCAAAATAAGTATTAAGAAACCCAAAATAAGTGTTACAAAACCCAAAAGAGCCTTTAAAAGCACATGAAAGCTTTAAAAAGGCTCTGAAAAGGTCCCAAAAATCTTTAAGACCCATAAAGGGAGTAAAAAGGTCCAAAAAACTTATTGTTACGGCACTGGTGAGACCCACAGACAGGCAGACGTTCGAAAACCTAGAAAATCATGGACATAGCTGGATCTAGCGCTCCACAATATTGCCACAAGGTCCCACCAGATTTCCTTTTTGACCCCATCATATTCGATGGAACTCAATGGCTGCTGCATGAAAATCGAATACAAGCCCGGCAAACGTAACATTGTTGCCAATACTTTGTCTCCGGTTTTATCTAACGCAAAGTAAAAAGTTGCAAATTTCTTTATTTCTCTGTTTCACTTTTGTTTTATAATACTTTTTATCACTGCACTTCTTTGAAACAATCAATAGGAACAACTCTTAAAAACCAGACGAGCTTTGGATGTTACAAATACAATTCAAGCAACAATTTTTTTCCAAATTAAAAAGTAATTTGTTTACATTAAAGACTAGTTCTCAGTCAGATATAAGAAAAATATGATACAGATTTAAAACAATTTCATTGTTCCATTAAAACAATCATAATTAAAATATTGCCACGCTTCAAAAGTTGAACTTTCACCAATTTGTTTCGGTCGAAACACAAATCTGTAATTTGTAACCACTGCAATTAAATATCCTGAGAAATATTTACAAGGGATGATTGTTAAGAAAATTTTTTAAAAGTTCGATGCTATTTTTAACACGATAATTTTTTATATCAGCCTATATCAGAAAAACAGTTATTTTCCCATCACAATTCTAGTTAATTAAAATGGTACAATAGGACTCTGCTAATCCGAACTAATTGGGACCCAGGTACGTTCCGATCATTGAAAATTAACATCGATTCAACGTTGAAACAACCAAAAATCGACGTTAAATAGCTGTCAATTAGCCGTTGATTTTTATTGCAATAAACTACGCAAGACGTCGAATAGGTGCGACTTGTTCAATGTTTTTTTAACGTCGGCTTTCGACTTCATTTTGCTACAGGTCGAACCTCGTTATTACGAACTCGCTTATTGCGAATTCCTCGTTTTAACGAATTTTTTTAAAAGTTTGGTTGGATTCCTATCCATTCATTCAATGTTAAAAAATTCGGATATTATGAACTCTCGATATTACAAACAGATTTGACGGTCCCTTCGAGTTCGTTATATCGAGGTTCGACCTGTACTTGGGAAAGTTCGGATTAGTGAGGTCCTAGCGTACTTGAATATATAAAATTTTCAATTTTTTATGTTACATATTGAATGGTAATTGATACTTTCACTGATTTCCAAAAACATTAGTCACAAACCATCATACAATGTCAAATTTACAAATAGAAAAATAAAGAACAGAATTAGAAAGCAATTTTTTAGAATCAAAAGTAATTTGCAATTTTAAAATTAATATTAAAATACAAAATCTTAACACTTTAATATTCTCAGTCATTTCCGCCATCTTATTTGCTAATTTTAATAAAATGAAAAAATTAATAACCAATTTAGTTTTTACTACAAACTGTATTTTTTGTCACCGTATAATGGACGGAATAATAGTTTTAAAAATAAGAAGAAATAATTCTTATTATAAATGATAACAAAATGAAAAATGAAATAAATATAATTTAACCTTCGCCACAAAACAAAATCTAAAAATTCAACTAAATTAATACACATATAATTATTTATGTCTAAGTTATTATATATATTTATATATTTAAAAAGATTAGAAAATTAAAATAATTTTATAATTTCCCCAAATAAAACAACATTGACACCGAAATAAAAGATTTCCACTGTTAATCCTTACTTTAACAGACTAGGCCAATTTTATATTATGCAACACTTTTATCTTTTCATTATTGGAAATAAATAAAAAGGAACCTACTCTATGCCAACTCGTAGACATGACATTTTATCTGAGATCAGATATTGCACTTTTATAAACAAAAATTACACATCAATTTCCATTTATGTTTTAAATCCTGAGAAGAAATTTAAGAAACCCAAGGGTCAGCGCCGGATTTACCGTTTTAGTCATCACTTTAGTCACTTTCATTGAATTTTTAGACATTTAATTTGAAATTTATGACTTTTTCTAAATTTTTTGGCTATATTACAGTCGGACCCGCGAGTAGCGACCTCGGCTATAGCGTCAACCCGCTTATAGCATCACTTTTGGTGCGATCCGGCCAAAATGTAGGGGTTTTAACGAATTCGGTTGTAGCGTCAACCCGCTTATAGCATCAATTTCAGCCCGGTCCCTTGATTGATGCTATTCGCGGGTCTGACTGTAATTGAAATTTAGCTATTTCCAGAAAATATTTAGCTTTTTTAGTCAAATATTCAGATTTTTATACTATTTTCAAAATATTTTTGTTTTGTGATTGTGCCTAGCCAGCTAACATGTTGTGCTCGATACCGGTACAAATTCGATACTTTTCCAATACTGACACTTATTCAAATGTTTTAGATGGCCAATCATGTTTAAAATATATATATGATATATGAATCATATGAATATTTAACCTTTTAAATATGTTTTGTGCTTATTTAATTGGTGATTCTAAGTAATTAGTTCTCTCTTGGTGTTAATTAATTTATCAAATCCATTTGCAATTTTATTAATAAACTGAAATTATTCGTTTTTGAAGTTGATTTTATCAAAATTCTTCGTTTTAAATAAATTTAGGAGAGAAAATACGTTCAAATCTTATTGTGTGAGGTAAGTATCGATATCGGTATTGAAAAATTGGTATCACTATACTTTTAATAGCAAAGTATCAATAACGGTATCGAACGCGATTTTTTGCGAAACATAACAACACCGGGTAACAGTTTTGGCACCTCCAATATTTACTGACGTTTCTTTACTAGACTAATTTGCCAATGATAAATCCGGCTCTGCCGAAGGAAGATTATTAAAATAAAGTTATCCTATCTCGATGCTCAATACGTAAAACCAATGTTGTATTATTTTGTCAATATTATGCTAAAGCAAGTAAATGGTAAAATATTCACTGGGATATTTCCAGAAACCATGACATTTCGTTTAACATGTTCTCATTTGTTTTTGTGTTCTTTGAACAACAATTGTTTGTGAAGCAAGAATTACGAGGCAAAAGGTGAACGCTCGGGGCACGATTTTGTTGCATCGCTTTGGACGAATGAATCATGGGCTCGACGATCGACTTGAATCGCTTCGACCATTACTTTGATTCAAAGTCATATCCACTGCTTCGTTCCCACTAGCTGACGTTCCTAGAACGACAATCAAATTAATTAATATGACTAATTACACTATTACCCATATTAGCCAGCATGCTGATAAAAGCAGGGATGACCAACTTTTGCCTGGGGGCACTTCGTCCGTTTCCAGCATGCCGCAAAATTCGGCGCCACGATTTAAAATTTTTAAACTCAAAATAACTTGAATTTCTGGTATGTAAATATGCATTTTAAGTGAAATCCCGAAACATGTCTTATGTACGTTTTTGACTCGAATTTTACGGCACTTTGGTCTACAATGCCACTTTCCGACTTGCTGGCCAATGTGAGATAATACGGTATAAATTTGTAGAGCTTTTACCACTCGAATTGTTCGAATAATCACTCGTTTCCATCCTTAAAATATAAGGAATCACACTGTCAATTTGCACATTTCCTATTAATCCAGCAAAGAATAAATCTTCCATTATGTTCGGAAGGAGTGATCTGAGAGTCGGCAACCTAAATTTTAAAAATTTTAATTAATTGTCACAACAAATTGCTCGTTAGAGCAAACCTCAGTAACAGTTTGGGAAACCGATCTGGATTATCTGGAAAAGTTTGCTGAATGTAATTCCTTAATTCTTGGTGCGCTTTGTCTTGAAACTTTTCCACTTGCCGAGCACCGGGCAACGACGTACAGTCGGGCGAAAAAAGAACGATCGCTTTCAGATACGCGTATTCGTGTTCGTCCACTTGAAGCCTGAGCATCATATTTACGTAGTCCTGTAATTTGCAAATGTGTTCCGTCACTTGCTTTACCCTTTGCACGGACACTTTATCTGAGGAATAATAAAAATGGTTAAAACAGTGTAAAGGGAGACTTGAAAAATTCACCTTGCTGTACATTTGACTGCAACTGATTGAGAATGGCACTGAGGATCGAAGTGAGCGACATCACTTGAGAACACTGTGACAAACCCAACGTAAAAAGCTCGCTCCAACAGCCTCTCACTAATAAAATTTGAACTTCAGGGCTAAAAAGAGAAAATCTTATTTAACTTTCCATTTCTGAATTTAAATTGTATAATGCTTTCATTACGCAGCCAAGCTGGGTCCCGTAATATTACTTTTATGGATTAGTTTTATCTTTTGAAGCTTTTTAAGAATATACATGTAGATTTTAAGCATAAAACAGATTATTTTCGAAAGGAAATATTTTGAATGGGATTTGTTTCGAAATATTTCAAATTTGGGATTTATTTTGAAAAAAAAAGGGATTTTTTTCGAAAAAATGTAGGTTGGGGGGGGTCCAAGGGGGGCGGAAGCCCCCCCCCCCCGGGGTGGA
>JAQIXT010000866.1:0-22900 GCA_034700445.1 Stenotaenia linearis | reverse complement strand
GAGAAAGGAATTGTGGGAAATTCTTATCTCTGGCAAATTAGAATAGTTCTAATTTGCATACGAGCCAATCATCAGAAGGTAATTAATTCTAATTAAACTGCCCTGTTTTGGTAGTTAACCAAAATGGCGGCCATGCTGGATGTAGGGTTAAACACACATTTAGTGAACGTAACACCCAAAATAGTGCTTGAATCGTTAATCTAATTGTAGAATCGTGCACTACAGGTTGAGTTAACCAAGAGTAAAACTGAGTTTCAGCTTGGAGGGGAAGAATAACTATTTATTCACTTTTCTGGGTAAAACTATGGTTGGTCAACATGACTACCGTAGCGGGAACGTACGGTCGCCATTTCAACTGTCACAACGTTAAAAAAGCGTAAAAATCCCAAATAAAAATTTATCATCTGGTGTATGTGTACAAACCGTAAAATAAAAATTAATACTTAAATACTGAGAATTATACGTAATGGAATTTGAATGAATTATACAATGAATTAGTTAAGAAACAAATAGAACTAACGAAATTAACTAAATAAGCTAAACTAATGTCTACGAAAAAAGGCGGAAAATTAGGAACACAAGTGAATGCTCCGGTGTCAAGGTACTACAAAATGTGGAGGCAGAATGGTGTGGAGTGGAGTGGAAAAGCGGAATCTATAAAAGGTGGAATGGTGGAAAATACAAAAGGCGGAATGGGAAAATTTCTTGACGAATACAAAATTGAGAACAAAATCTTAAAAATTAAAAAAACAATCAGGAAAAATGAGAAAAAAATTAGAAAAATTCAGCAGTTATGATAATGGCTTTTCGATATTGAGAAAAAAAAAATTAGAAATTGAGGAACAAAAAAAAAAAAAAAAAAAAAAAAATTTCTAATTTCTGATTGAGTATAATTGAGTATAAAATTAGAAAAATTGGGAATAAAAGTGTCACGGTCCGGTAAATCGCAAATTAACAGCGCTGCCCAGAGATGGCACTGGCGAGATGTAAACACTTCTATTTTTAGATTTTGTCACTTGGGCTCATCTCAGTTATTCATCCTGTGACTCAACCAGGAAGTAATTGAGTCATCATTGGAAATTTTCCACTATTATAGTTTTTCCCAATAGGGGATCAATCCCTAATTAAATATTCAGAGCTTTCTTGGTCGATCTCGACCAAGAAAGGTGGTCTTTTGCGCTCAACTGTAGTCCTGTGCAGTTGTCTAGGATTTGGTTCCCTGATGTGATACTGCATGAAGGATTAGTAGTTATAAAGTGTGATTGACCCACCATTTCTAAACACAAGTATTGGCTGTGTCCCGCTTGTTAATGGTGCCTTTTTCCATTTATCCTGCCCAGTAAGTGTTTGAGTTTCTTAATAACTGAAGCGTGCGTATTTTTGCAGTTTGCCCACTTTGTGCTTCCCCTTAGCATTTGTTCTTAGAGAATTTAGTATTAGCTACATTATTTTCACTGGAATTAAGTTCTGAGTCGCAGGCATAAACAAAGTAAGTGATTAGTCGTATTAATTAGCGCTTTTCATTTGGGGTTCAAGGTGCCTTGGCGTGCACCACAACAACATTTAAACAATTCGGCTGTTGCATGAACGCGGTGCGTGTTTGATTCGCACCCTCGTTGCAGTTATTCTTGGTAAGCGCTGCGTAGCCCACACAACTAAAGTTATCATAGCTTCTAGGCTTGCGCCGAAAAGCCTGAACGTGACAAAAGTTAGAAAAAAATCAAGAAAAAAGGCTTAAAAAACTTTCTAAAAAACAATTTAGAAACAATAAAATAATTTGCTAAATGTAAAATTTAAAAAAAACTGAAATAAAAGAAATGAAAATTGAAATAAATCAATAGAATCAGTTTAAAAAAAATTTTTTAAACATTTATTGCAAAACATATATTACAGATAAAATATGAAATAAATCACATAAAATTTACATTGGGGAATCTTCTGTTAATGAGACTTAGCTCATCATGACACCAGATAAATTCTGAATCTCTGTTAAATCCTCTTCTACTCACACTGAATTGACATGATGTCTGTTCCCTAGATAAAATATTTACACGAATTTTATAGGAATGGGATTTATACAATAAGAAAAATAACTGATAATGATTTGAAATCATTTTTCAATTCTATACTGCTGTATTACCCTGCATTGGTCGGCATGCTCGAAAATAGCGAAATTTGAGTTAGAAATGTGTATGTGACATAAATTAATTTAAACTCAAAAAATATGCGCAATAAGCAGGTTTTACTTGAGCAGGTTCACTGCAACTTAAAATCCTAAATTCACATATTTTAATTAAGGAACAGATTTATTATTATGTCAATCCAGAGTGTGTATAGAAGATTTAACAGTTTCCAAATTCATCTGTTATAGTGATGAACTAAGTCTTATTAAATGAAGATTTCCAAATGCAGGTTTTGTGTGATTTATTTCATTTTTATCTGTGATATGATGTTTTGCAATATAAGTTGATTTTTTATTTTTAACAATGTTAATTAATTTATTTTAATTTTTCAATATTTTCACTTTTCTTTTTTTTATTTCAATTATTTTTTTAAATTTCACATTTTGCAAATTCTATCATTATTTCTAAATGGTTTTTTAAAAAAGATTTCAAGCTTTTTCTCTGGTTTTTTTCTAATTTTTCTAAATTTTTCTAAATTTTTTTCTCAATTTTTCTAATTCTTTTCTAAATTTTTCTCAATTTTTGAAATCTTTAATCATAACTTTGCTCAATTTTACTTATTTTTTTCTCTATTTTGCTATTTTTTTTTAATTTTCAAAATTTTTTAGCTCAGTTTTTCTCAATTTTTCTGGTTTTTTCATTTTTTTTCTTAATTTTATATTCTACAAGAAATTTTCCTATTCCACCTTTTGTATTTTCCGCCATTCCCCTTTTTGTATATTCCACCTTTCCACTCCACTCCATACAATTCCACTTCCGCGTTTTGTAGTATCTCTCCTTGTAGTATCTCTCCGGTGTCTGCTTGACAACGGAGACCTACTTCAATCGCTGTAATTATACAGAAATATCACACACTTAGCGTGAAACGCGAAGTGCACGAAGCGCAAAATATCTGGATATTACTGCTTGTAGTATCAAGAAAGAACTCTCACTACAAATGTGCAATTAGTAGCAAGAAAGGCTTGAAAAAACTCGGGACTTGAGAAAACAATCAGAAAGATGTTACCAAGTCAAAAGTCAAATATCGAGTGTCTAGCGTTCAGACAGGCAGTCTAGGCGCGAGACACAATCACGTGATCCCAGGGAGGCATGCGTCTACCCTCAAAGCATGAGAGGGACCATTACAACCCTGGATCAGTGCCTGGGCAAACGCCAGGGATGCAAAAGTATGATTTTGCACTCCTTCAACTTGAATGTGTAAATTGATTTTGTAATTGATAATTACCTGAAAATACTGGAAGTGAAACAGCTATTGATTTTGTCTGTTGTTCTCCAAAAAAGCCAGAGAAAAGAGAAAAGAATAATCAAACACCATTTTCTCCATTTTTTTTTATTTTAAAAAATTTATTTTAAATTATCATGACAAAGACAATTATATCAGCTTTAAAATAGAGGAAAATTTAAGTACAATCATGTTGACAATAATTTAAATTACATCATGATCAGTGTCCAAATTAAAACATTAAAAAATACACTGCACATAATGACCCAAATTCATTCTTGAGCAATTTAAATTCCAAACTACAAAATTTTCTTTCTTTAAATAAAATGGCCCAAAAAAATTAATTATAATAATGATGACAAATAATGAATTTAAAAGCTGAAATTTACTCCCACAATTAAAATTAAATTTTAGGCACTGTAAAGTTTTGGGGAAAATTCCCAGGTATATCAGAAGGACGTTGTAGCAAAGCCTGGAATTTTAAAGGTTCATTGCTTGGTGTCAAAACCACAGTTACCATGCTAAAAAGTGTAACAGTTTGCGCGCATGTGGGATGATTGTCATCGGCTTGCCAGGTTAAAGTCAAATGAGGAATTCCATGCTGTTTTTGGTAATGCTTGCCCAATAGAGGTAATTTCTACATACGAAAGAAATAAGTAATCATGTAATCAATAAGTACTCATGGCTCTTTTAATATTTTTACACTTACGTCACAATAAACTCGTTTAACGGTTCCAAATTGAAGTATTAGGACATCGAATGAATGGTCAAGCACAGCTATTACCATGGCAATTTCTTCACGGGGACTGGATTCCTATGATAAATCAAAATGTTTTGATAAGACTAATTCTATTAAAAAATTTAAAAAAATACTTTCTTCTCTTACTTTAATAAAGGCCCCCAAATATATCTCTTGACTGGTTTCCTGACAAATTTTAGCTGCATATTTTTTATCGTTGCAATGTTCACATTGACGTTGTAACCATTGCTTATCCACAATCGGTTCTTGCGTATAGTCTAGAATAAAAAAGAGTTTCGTGAATGTTATTTAATTGTTTGATTTCTTTTTAAACCTAAAGCAGAAGCCAACAAACGATGAACCAAAATATCAGCGTAACGACGTATGGGAGAAGTAAAATGAGTATACAACGGAACATTCAAAGCATAATGATGATAAAGCTTCTCGTTATCGTAAGAACCTGCACAAAAGTACAGGGCTCGCTGAAAGTATAATTTTTAAAACCAATTAATAGAAAATTTTAATGCAAATGCTTATTTACTACCTGCATTGGTTTCGAGAGTAAACTCGTTATGGCTAACTGGCGTGCTTGTGAAATAAGACTAGAATCTCTCTTGAAATTTGTCAACGATTCTTGAATTTTCCCAGCTGAACTGGAATCAAGGTTAAGCCCAACCGTTGAAAAAGTCTCTAAAACTTCGTCCATTAAATGTTGAATTGGAGGCGGGTGGCATCTAAGAACTGCTTTCCCAGGGAAAGATTTAAGGATCTTATGAGCCACAGCCATATTGGCAAGAAGCATAAATTCTTCGATTAATCTGAGAAAAAATAAAATTAAAAAAATAATTTTTTATTAATATGTTATGAAAAGTGATTGTTGTTATACCTATTGCTATCTTTTTGCTCGTAAACTGAAAACGTTGACGGTAATCCTGAGTCGGAATCCAAGGAAAAATGAAGTTTCACTTGATTGAGGCACAAAGCACCACCGTCAAATCTTTGTTTTCTAAGAATTAAGGCTAATTGGTTTAATTGTCCAACTTTAGCTGCAATTGTCGATAAATTAAAATCGCCTTGTATCTGCGGCATTTCGCCAGATTTCCATTCACTATCTGGGTTGTCAAGCATTTTCTGCGCTTGCTCGTAGCTCAACTTGGCACATGAATTGATCAGGGATCGGCCAAACCATTCTTCCAAAATGTCACCAACAGGAGTTATTTTCCACATTACTGACATCGTTAATCTATCTTCTCCGGGATTTAAACTGCAAAGATGTTCACACAACAGTTGAGGTAACATCGGAACCACCTAAAAATGTAAAAATGTATTAATTTTAAAATTCAATTATTTCCATTACCTAATTACCATTTGCACCATATACACACTGGTGGCTCTATGAGCAGCTACACTGTCTAATTTTGAGCCTTCCGGAATAAAGTAACATACGTCAGCAATGTGGACACCAATTTCCCAAGTTCCATCCGGTAATTCGCGGCACGAGACCGCATCATCCAAATCTTTTGCAGTTTCTGGATCGATTGTAAATATGCACTCTTTTCGTAGATCGCGTCTATTTTTTATTTCCTCCTATTAAATTTTTAAAAAATGTACCATGAAAAATTAATAAATGAATAAATTAATTACTTCTGGTATTCTCCATGGTAACTTGTCTGGTATAGCTTCCAACAGATTATCAGCAAAATCTGAATAATCTACGTTATTACTTATTAAAATTGCTTCTGTTTCTGTAGCTATCAGTCCTGCTTCACCAATACTTCGATAAAGATGACTACAATACAAAGTAATTAAAAAATTAAATTAATGTCATTCTGTTTTATTTCAATTAACTAAAATTAGAAAGATTTTTATAATCGATATTACGGTATGTTTAAATATTATCGAATTTATCAAAATTCAATGAAAAATGGTTAAATCTCATTCGAATTGAGTCAATTCCATGTAAAATCTTCAAACCGCCTTTAAATTCATTGAGTATCAATGAATTTTCACAAAAAATGATCAAAACCAGTCCAACTTCAAATGTCATGTTAAAACAAAACACCCAAACCGAATTATATACTAAAAAGACAATTTTACCCTTTAGCGAAGCCAGTGTTTTCCCATTCGGTAATTTTTGCAATATATAGTATCTTAGCGTAGTCTTCCGCACAAGTGAGGAAATCTAGAATTGAAATCATTTTAATGAATTAGAAATTACGTTTTGCAATAAAATTTCATTATTTTTGGTCATATTTTATCAATAAATAACTAAAATGTACGTATTGCAGAAATTTTTTAAAATCACATTTCAATAAATTACCAAACATGACCAAAAAAAACGAGAAGAAATTACTAGCTGGACATTCTTTCATCGGAATAGTGATCCTTGGCAACCTGTGATCTTGCGGCGAAAAGAGAGCCCAGTTGGGATTTCGATCTTGCATCAACTTCAAATGTCCCACTGCAACCAAATTGTGTTTCCTCTCTTTCAAGTATACGACCTACAAATCAAATTCTATCAATTAAGAACCTCAAAAATTACTTAATCAACTCACTTTTGCTGTTTTTTGTATTAATTTATGAGCTAATGGATGTTTCAAAGCATCTACGACCGCCATTTTGCTTTTACTGCAAGGCGATTCTGCTGTAAATGAATTCGACAATGCGTAAAAAAGCGTTATACACAGTTCAAACTTAACTTACCTAAATTTGTTAATAAATTATCCGCTGTAATATTAGTTCCTACACTACTATTAACGGAAAAATTAGTTTCACACCACGAGTTAATCGGTTCTGGTACAGGTGGCCCCCACCCATCGGGTTCTCGTTCCAAGCTGTTATTGTTCACAAGCTCGGTTATCTCGACCATTAACTCATCGCTGCACGCACTTCCCTCTTCTCTACCAGAATCATCAACTTCACTAAGCTCGTGAGGTGCCACAACAACTCCGCCCTTTCCCTCTGCATCTTCGTCCTCGCAATCGAGCTTTGATTGCAAGTTCCCGTCTAATATTCCATGTAATAATTGGTTTGGTTCTACGATCAAACCTTCGCAAGTCTTATCCAATTCTAAGATAGGTGACATATCCCGCTCATTTTTACATGTCGGTAATCGCTGATTCTTCCGTTTCTTCTTTCCCCGCTTACCCCTTCTACTTTTCTTCGTTCCAGTACTTAAGATTTCGATGGTATCACAAACTTGGAAATTAGAATTATTTGGAACTGGAATGGATTTGAAGTCTAGGGGCTTCGAACCGTCCGACAGCATCTGAAATAATTTTGTTGATTTATATTTATATATTATATTTATTTGATAAATATAATTACTTTCCATTCCAGATGAGGCTTGATCTGTATTACTACTACATCCCCATGAAGGGCTCTGTTGCGGTCTAGAATGCCGCCAATATAAATGTCCATCTGCCCGTCCTAAATAGCAAACAGTTTTTACTATAAGATTTTCAGTTTTCTTTTTCTAATTATTGAATTTAAAATTTTGAAAAAAATAAAAATAGAAATAAATTAAACGGAAACTAAAAGAAATGAAAAAATCAATGAAAATTATTCACTTGAATTCTAGCACTGGTTAAATTTTAGACATTAAAGTGTTAGTATGCACGACAAAGCTGTTAGTTTGACGAAAACATGTTAATCAATATCCCGAACTATTTTTTGGGCACGAACACAACAGCGCTAGCCTTACCTAGTGTAAAAAAAAAAGAAGAAGAAAGCACATTGCATTTTTGCTCATTTTTAAACATTAAAAATTAAAATTAAAAATTGGCCAAAAATGCAAATTAAACTGAATTTAATTTTAAAAAAAACAAAAAAAAACTATCTATTTCGACTGAGCAAGGCAAGCAAAGACAGTCAGCTACCGAGGATTACCGGCGCAGATATATAAGCATCTTCATAGTTCTTGGGATTTATTCTTAATATGCCCTAGAAATAAAAAATAAATAAATAAATAAACTATTTTTAACAAATGGAAATAAACTATACTCTTACTTCAATTAATTCTCCTTTTTTTAATCCTCTTTGAACTTCTTCTAAAGAGATATAAGGCTCAAATGGCTAAAATATAATAAATTAAATGGTTTATATCAGTTTATTTTATATTAAGTCATATAAACCTTAGGAGATTTTCGTGGTGTTTTTGGTGTTGTTCTTCTAGATGAATCAAGACCTTAAATACAATCGAATTATGGTTTCCATTCTATTTCCGCCCAGATCTGAGGCGGATACAGCCACTCCGTTCTTATTTATCTAATTAAATGATTTTATTTACTTCTCTCTTTCCTCGGTCTTTGACTACTCTTCGAAGGCAATTTACTCGCTTCAATTATATTAATCCCAGGAGTTGAATCTTCAAAAGAGAAATCTTTTCCTTTTCTACTTCCATCACAACTACTAGTCTTCGACGAATCAGATTCGGATCTTTGCAAATCGAAACCAGAAAAATTTAATAAAATCCATGATCGAATTAAACGAAACGAGAAAATAAAAATACGAAAAACTCACGTCTTATTTCTTCGATGATTTTTCTGACTTTTATTTTTAGTTCCAGTAGCTGAAGGTGTTTTATCTTTGCCTTTATTCCCACCTGCTGATGGCGTTTCTAGACTGGTTGATGATCTGTCTACTTTGATTAAGTTCGGTACCATCAAAGTATTCGGAGGTTGTCTAGTTCGCGATTTCTGAACTGATTTTGATGTCGAAGCGTTGGGCTTCTGATCACCCCATGTGTACAGTGCAGGAGGGGTTGAATTGGATGAATTATCGCCGGAGATTTCGCCTCCTTCTTCATAACTAGCGGGTGAAGACATACCAACGTGGCCTTTTTTCTTTCTTTTCTTCGTTTTGTCTGTTTTTAAGTGATTTTTTAAACCAAAGCCAAAGCGGTTGACATATTTTTAAAGCAATTTCTGAACATTCGGCCGTGTTTTGATAATATTTTCCTTCTATTCATGTACAGCATCTTACTCTAGTTAATTTTTCCATGGTAACCGCTGTTACCAAACTGCTGAGTCGCAGAGGACGGAAAATAATATATACCAAACACAAATAGAAAATCACTAAGCCGCAACCAAATGCGAGTCACTTCCGTTTCCACAAACGGTATCGTACGGGACTGCCATCTCTTGCTAACTCTCGTTAACGATTTGCAGTTCGATTTTTTTCTTCTTTTTATACACACATCAAATGAAACTCAAGTTATTTTCTGTGTTTGTTTAATTGTTTTATTCATTTACTCTGAATTGCTTTTAATAGATATTCTTATCCGTAAATTAAAAGTAAAAAAATTATTCGAAAATTAACTGATCCTACACGCGCACAGGTGAAAGGTGTGGCCAGGTCACGTGATCACATGACGGCTTTTAAACCGAGTCGGATTGGATTAGATTGTATTCATTTCAAGTGAAGTGATTTCAAGGTTTGTCTGTTGTTTAACGAATATTTATTTCCTGCATGTAACCATCGTACGAGGAAGAGAGAAATGCGAAAGGCGCGATGTTATGTTTCTACTTAAACTGGAATACAGTGAACGACGGACTTGGCGTTAAACTCGACTTATCAGGTGTGCGGGACGCTTATCTCAGGTAACAAACTCTCATCGAAGTTCGTCATGGCGTTGCCCCGATGGCAACCCTACCTGTGGTACTTACTTATAATCGTGACAAGTTTAAGCAACAGCGTGAACTCAGAAATATTGATCGATGGAATGATTATTATGAACAAAGCAACTTTACGGCCTAACAGTTATCGAATTACTAGAGACATTATTGTAGAACACGATGGGGAACTTCGAATTCAACCTGGTTGTCATCTCGGTTTTGAACCTGGTGTCGGGATTACGGTACGAGGAATCTTAAAGGCTGAGGTAAAAAAAAAATTTTTTTGGTTTGCTTTTTAATTTTTATTTTTACTTTTAAATAAAACTGAGTTTTTGAACGCTACAGATAATCTTAACCGATCATTATCTCATCATTAATTAATACCGCACCTTAAAATGACTCGTGTTACACTTTGTATCCGCTTGATTGAATCACATCATGCATAATATGTTATAATTCATACATCTCAAGTTATTTCCACATATTTAACGATCTTATGTTGTGTTATTTGTAAATTGTTATCGGAAATGAAATTTATTGATAAAAACACGTTCGATAAAAAAAACAGTTGAAAGAGCGTGAATGTTTATTACATTGATTTTCCTTCTTTAAAATGTGTTAAATAACATTTGTTTTTAAAGGGAAGTCCACACGAAAATGGAAGGATTAGGATGACTCGTTATGTAGCGCAAACTGAACAGGATGTCAAAGCCCCCACTGCCATCCGCTTGGTTGACGGGCCAACCATTTTCGCTGGACGACTCCAGATATCCCATGAGGGGCGCTGGTTTTCAGTTTGCACTAACTCACGCAAGTACGTTTAAAATGACAAGCAGTTTATTTGACCTGCCTGATCGTTAATCATTTCTCGGAACAAGTCATTTTCGTTTCGAGGTTAAACGTAAAAAATATGGGCTTGTATGATAAAAGAGGCTTTGAAATAACAAGGGAGAAAAGCGAAAAAGAGTATTACGTTAAGGGCAATGCACAGTAAGGGTCATGTAGCGCCTTGGGGACAATAAAGTAGTTTTTATTGTTCTGTATTTTTAAAAGTAGGGTAATTCAATATTTATTTATTTTGTGTTTATAAAATTAATGTTCAAAGTGCTAATTACTTGCATAATATGGCATTATAATGTTTTTTCATCCCGAAAAAAATAGCTCGTGTCTTTCCTTGAGAAACCATCTGATCGTCATGATTGCTCAAGCTGAATACCATCTTAGTACGTGGATTTGTTAATTCTTGGCATAGCTTTTTTTTTCCGTTGTAAAAAAAATTGAGAATTATCCAAGTTCATCTCCACCGCTAAGATTTTAATGGTTTTATTAATGAAGGTATTTAAAAAATGTTGTTTTCTTGTTTTTCAGTTGGACCGAAGCCGATTTACAAGTTGCCTGTAGAGAATTAGGATTTCGTGGAGGACAGTTTTTCCAATGGTTTGACCATAATCCGGATTCAAATCAACTGTTGTATGAAAGTCCTCATTGTCACCCGTCCGAGTCGTCGCTTTCATCTTGTAGCAGAAGTGAAACTAAACGATTTGGAAGTGGAGTTTGCGGTATGCAATTTATTGAAACTTTATTGTTTAATGGAGAAGAGCATGAGATTATATTTATGATTGCATCATTAATGTATAATGATGTCATTTTGACTTTGACTCTAGAAATAAAATAGTCTAGTCTCAAAGTCAGGTGAAACTTTGTAAGGATAAATCACATACAGAGTGAATATGAAGAATTTTTAATTGCAGCTCGTAATGAAATTTATTCTGAATCTTAATTACATAAAGCTCATAATTTTAAAATAAAATTCTTTTATTATTTTCTATCTTTTTGAAATGGAGTAGTCACTGATGTGTAACATAAAAAGGGACAGTGGTCATTTTTACTTAATCGTTTTCAAAGGAAAAAAATCGAAATTATTGTCTTGAGGTAATTGTTGCCTCGGGACAATTATCTTGTTTTTAAAAAAGTTTGTAAAAAACATTGGTTATATGAGCTTTAATTTGGCAATTGCATATAATTATTGTGTAGTCGTCTTTATATATTCTTCATTAAACAATATCATCTTATCTGTTAGGTTTTTACATGCGTTTTTTAAAGATTTTCAGAATATTGTAATTTTTCTTATTCTTACGAGGCCTTCGGGCCTCTTAAGCTTTACTTTGCACTGAAGTGCTTCCTAGGGCTGGAACAAATGGTTGCTTGGGCTTGGTGCTTATGCACAATGTTTTGCCTCTCAACAGGGTTGCCAGACATCCCGTTTTGGGCGGGATTGTCCCGAAAGTCTGTTGAAAATCCCGCGTCCCGCCATTGCTGTAAAATGTCCTGCCTATTCCTTCCTTCCTATTTATCAACTGCCATCAGCCCCCTCCCCCAGTATGGAAGTGAGAAAGCTGGGTGCTGGGGCTTCCAGGCCAGCGCACTGATCAACTATTTAAAAAATAGCTTATACGAGATTTTTAACTTGATAAAAATATATTGTGAGGGGGAGGTATATGACTGAGTAGAAAAGATATGTGAGCACTTGAGTAATGGGTTGGGTGGGGGGGGGGGGGTATTGTCCCGCTGGAGCATTTTTGAAATCTGGCAACCCAGCTTCTCAAGCTTATGCCTGCACGAATCTCGGCGCCGAATCTCGCCTGCACGAATCTCGGCGCCGAGAATGGCGCCGAGATGTGCACCTCCAAATGGAGGTGCACATGCGCAGATCTGACAACATGGCGACACGCGATCTAAGTGTATTATTGCAGGAAAATTATTTTCACAAGGTTTAATGATTATTCTTAACAAATAATCATCAGGATTATAAACAATTAAATACTAAAGCATTTAATTTATGAAAAATAATTGTTTATTTGTTAAAATGATATTTGGAAAAGTTGGAAAATAAAAAGGTGGTATATGAACCAGAAAAGTGATGGGTTGCTCGAAAACACGGCATGAATTGCTTTGACTGTGCATGGGCACATATGTATAATTCATACTGCGCATGTCCAAGCGCATAAAAACCCAAATCATTTTGCTTTCCAAGTACGCACGTAAATCTTGCTTCTACGCCTGAAAAGCCAAGCACGTGAATTTTCATGCTTGGGTTTTGAGGCATACGCCTTCATTTGCTCCGGGCCTAGAGAGAGTTGTCAAACAGGTTAACATAGAGTTGTCAAATCAGTTAGGAGTGGGTAGCAGTGTTCCTACGCCACTGTTCATCTTCCCATAGAGTTACATGATATACCTCATAGGTGGCGGAAGAACATTACTATCAAAATGTGAGTGATTTAACAGGGCAAAGAACAGGAAACTTTGTCAGATTGCGTCAGAAATTATACTTTAATAGCGTCTTGCTGATGATTTTATGAGGATATTAAGAAGAATTTAATATTTTTGAATGGGAAAAGATTTAAATAGCAAAAATATCTAGGTAATATTCATATAAAATGCATAAATTTGAAATATGTTTTTATAACTGATTTAATAAATTGATTTGATTTTGATCAGTAAAAAAAAAATTTATTTGTTCCTAGTGAAATAGTTTGCAATACAATGAATATTCACTATTCCTTAGTGAATTTTACCATAACTTAATGAAATACTGCAATTTAAATGACATACTTGTGAATTTATTAATTAAGACTTTCTAACCTAACTATAGAAAACGTAATTATTTCAAAAACAGATTGGCCTCGTAACCTTTTTAAGGTTAATTAACTTGTTTAAACTATTATTACGTACATTTTCTAGAACGTGGTTCTATGTAAGATTTTTGACTATATTTCTATTTAAGGTAACTCTTTAAAACGAAAAAAAAATGGTGATCTAGTCGGTATCGTAAATTAAAAACTTAAAAGTGTGATGAACCTTTTTTTTTGGTGTTCAGAAAACGTTAATCCATTGCATGTCGTTTCCGGTTGAATGGATCTACTTTAATTTTGCTTTCTTTATTGTTTTTATTTATCTCATTTTACTAAAAGATTATCTCATTTTACTATCCTAGATCTTTAGTGGCCAAACTCGTAATTTTTTTTTCCATTTTTTAAAAACAAAATTCATATCGCATTAATTTAATTAAATTTTTTTTCTTAGATGACCATCTTGATATTGGCATTGCATGCTATGGGAAACCAACAACAAATTACAATCACTGGCGAGGAATACAGTTCGAAAATGCTAAATACTACTTAAACCGTGTGGATACCGAAAGCAATACTAGATTAACACTATCCT
Organism: Stenotaenia linearis; assembly: GCA_034700445.1. Classification (NCBI taxonomy): domain Eukaryota; kingdom Metazoa; phylum Arthropoda; class Chilopoda; order Geophilomorpha; family Geophilidae; genus Stenotaenia; species Stenotaenia linearis. The sequence goes on along the minus strand of JAQIXT010000866.1, from coordinate 8,917 downwards.
ACTCTTCAATCAGTCACACCGACATATTTCACGCGGGATTTAACAGCACTGGAAACCTGACATCCGCTATACAAGTGATTGGTGTACCACCACAAATGCAGTATTTACATATCAAATCATCGCAATCATCTGCCATTAACATCACCAGTCCTGAAAGTCCAATTGACATTAGGCACAGTGTGTTGGAAAATAATAGAGGCTATGGCGTTTTTATCAATTCATCAACGGGTAGATCACGGATACATAATTGCACAATAAATAACAACGGTGCCGACGGCATTCGCTACGTACATTACGACCCTACAATTGAACCACTAAGTTACTTCGATTTTTGCTCTATTTCGAATCTCGATCCAAGTCAATCGTATCCATTGCGATTCTCAATGAGGCATGAAGCAATTAATACTTCACATGTAATATGTGAGAAGGTATTACACTAAATTTGATGATAAAAAGAGAGTTCTAAGAGTTATTAATTGTTTTTTTTTTATTGTTTAAGGCTCTTTTAACTTCCAGTTCCAGAGTAGAGACGAATCTTGTTTTTACAATTCACTTTTTGTACATATTTGCTGACAAAGATGATGCCGCCACTGTGGAAATTCGAGATGGCCCTACCGAAATTTCTTCCTTGCTACTTAAATACGATGTCAGGAATAACAGCCGGCCTCAAAGTATCACCACCACGGGTCCCAGAGTGTGGCTGCGATTTTCCGCAAAGCCAAATTCAAGTATTGTTGTTACACTCGACGTCGAATCGGACATCTGGAAAACGTCCGATTTAAATGTAACAGACACGAGCGTTCAGCAGAACAATGGACGAGGAATTGCTATTGAAAATATAAGAAATGCGTTAGGCGTGCATGGCTGCGAAGTACTGCATCACAGTTATATTGCAGGAGTGCACATACAGAATGGATCAGCCGATATCAACATAACGTCATCACGCATATCCAACAACAACTGCGACGGTGTTAATATTTCATATGCTGGAGGCAAACAGAACATTTCACATACGACTATAGCCAATAATCGAGGACGTGGTATCGCAATTTGGTTCAATCAAAGTTCTTTATTTAAATTTGACACTCAAAATACGATCCTTTACAAAAGCTTAATTATTCAAAACTTGGATTATGGAATGTTGGTCGGGAACTTTTGCGGCGATTCAATAGTTAATGTCACGCAAAGCACGTTTGACGGCGGTCTCAATGTCGGGCTCAAGATACTTTCTTGCTGGGAAGAAAACAAAGGAATGAGAAAAATCTATGTAACATTGAACAACTTTTCAAGCAATCGCTTAACCGGGTTCAAATTATCACCAGCTGTGAATTTATTTGCCGACATATCGCACAATGTCTTCAAGAAGCATTTAGAAAGTGCTTTACACGTCCACAACGAGGACCGCGAGGAACTAGAGAGATTACAAACATCAATTAAAATCGAATTGAATCACTTTGAGTACAACAACGGATTTTTTGTTGCGGGGCTCGGTTTGAGCCAACATGCAATGGACCAGAGACTGATTTTCACGCACAACTACTTACATGATAACGTCGTGCACGAACCGTTTCGCTATTTCAACCCACGTAACAAGGTTGCTGCGGTTGTGACCGTTTCGTCGAGCAATGTGGTGGTCTTCCGTAACAGTTTCAAAAACTTTTTATCTACTTACGACATTGGATCACACCTGAACGAGCGATATAGCTACATTAACGGCTCACATAACTATTTTGGAAAAATCGAGGAAAATTTCGTCTATAATCGAATATTCGATGCTAAGGATCGGTATAATCTCGCACCTATTTTGAACTTCCCTTATTTATTAGTTGGAAGTGATTTGGACACTGCGTATTTACCATCAAACCCGTTACTGCCACAGGAATTCCAGCAACCTGGTTATTACGTTATTGGTGGTGAGGTGAATGGTACGATCCAGCTGGACGGTGGGGAGTATAACGTGACACGTGACATTGTGATCAATTCCCGGGGAGAATTGAAGATAGCGAAAGGTTCTAAATTAAAGTTCGCGCGCTCGGTTGGAATGTTGATTCACGGAACTTTGACTGTTTACGGATCGAATCCAAAAGGTGTGATAATGACTTCGTTGGATGAAGGACCACAAAGCAGTGCGAAAGTACGATTAATTGGTGGGAAGTCACGAATCGAAGGACGGTTGCAAGTGTTTTTGAACGATGTTTGGGGAACAATTTGTAACTACAAATGGAATGAAATTAATGCTGCTTTAGCTTGTCATCAGATGGGATATGTTTTGAACCGGGATGATTGGTTGTTGGAAGCCTCTGAAATGCAGACAGTGGCCAATAGTGCGCCTATACATATGAGTAACGTTCAATGCAGCGAGTTGGATATTGATATTACCAAATGTCGGGCCGAAAGAAGAGGAGAATTTCAGAATTCGTGCACTCATGAGAACGATGTTGGGATTAAGTGTTACAAGCAAGGGTGGGCTGGTGTGCGAGTGTCTATGACTGCTCGGAAGAAAGATTTGAGGGACATCCAAGTGGATGGAGCTGGTCTTTTCGATGCTGTTCAGGATATTTTACAACCGGCAGTGCAAATTGATTTTGCGCATTTTAACATCGAACGAATCAATGTGAGTCGGAATATGTATAACGGTTTAGGAGTTGTTTTTGGGAATCCTTTTTTCGAGTCGAAGATAACCGATTGTGTGTTTGAAGGAAATGAAGGTCACGGAATTGCTTTGTACAGTCAAGGAATTTGGTTTGATCGATGTGTTGTTCACGAGAACAAAGCCAGTGGTGTGCATTACAATCCGATGTTGACGCATGGACAAGAGAGAAGTTTCGTTGAGTGGATCGATCCCAGGGATGCGAATGTTGTTGTGGTAGAAGGTTTGGAAAGGGAGATTGTGCTGCAGAGAGATGATGCTCGGTTTTTTATTATGAATGACAAAGCGAACGTTGAGGCGAGGTATACGGTAAAGAGTGATGTGAGCAATTTATTGCAAGTGGTTGCGATTGGAGGAATTCATAAGAGTAGTACAGCGCAGTTGAGAATTGAAGATGGTGGTATGGTGGTTGATATGAGAACGAAGTTGATTGAGTTTCCATACGCTTCGAAGACCAATTTTATTACTTTGAATTTTAAGAGTGGTGTGAGACCGATTGGAAAAATTGCGGTTCATGTTTCTCCGTTTGAACGTAAGATTTAAGGGTTAAGAAATGAACTTGAGAATGGGGTTTTAAATTAATTGTCACATTTAGTATTGTTTTGTATTTTTAACTTTATGAAATTTTTGCAGATTTTTACTTAATTATAAATTATTTATAAAGTTTCGAAAAGGGACGAGGATACGAAGTTATGCCAAATGGTTTATTTCGTAACAGCATTTTTCAAATTCATTTCTTCAACAAATTTATCTCCCAGACACTTGACATTTCACACATTTCCTTTTTATTTCAGGTCGGCAGCATAATTTATCTCCTACCATTCGACTCCACAGCTGCGATATTAGCCGAAACGAAGAAGGAATCTCTGTCTTTCATTATAATCGTGCAAGAGGCGAATGGAAAGAGTGCTATCTGCGAGTCAAAAACGAAACGATCGAACTGTTTAAAACCAAACTGCACGACAACAAAAAACAAGCTCTTCATGTCATAACCCCTTACCACGAACCAAAATCCTACGATTTGGCCAACATAACCTATTTAATCAACGAAACCAACATAGACGGCAACATGGGTGGCAGTATAACACAAGTGAGCCGTGACATCGTCAACTCTAACAACGTTTTCAACTGGATCATCGGTGGCAACACATTCGCGGGAAACAAAGAAAACGGAATAGACATGACATTTCCATACGTTTGGCAATCCCATTTAAACGAAACGCACACTTTTTACATGCAAAACAACACGGTTAACTACAACAGGAACTTCAAGTTCGTTATCAATGGATTTTTTGCCAAAACATTCATTCGAGAAAATATGTTTGTAAACAATGCGTGCAAGAAAGGACTCATCTTGTTGACAGGAATGGAAAAACTCATGGTTGTGGAAAGAAATACAATTGAAAACAACACGTGCAGATATGTGATCGAATTTAACATTGACAGTCACACTGATCTCGCTGTCAACATTTCGGCTTTCTTTAAGAATAATATCGTGAGATTAAATCGTTTTTCATCAACAATAACAACCGAGAATTCATACCAACCAAACAGCTATACTGTTGGCTTGCGTGGCGTACAGAAAGTCAATGTTATCAACAATGTCTTTGTTGGAAATTACCTCGAATACCAACTTTTGGCTGGGATTCGCACTACATCGATTGATAACTTCATTAACGCGAGGGGAAATTACTGGGGAACGACTATCGAGGATAAAATTCGAAGTGTTATATTTGATTTTGATGATTGGAATAGTTTTGCAATAGCTGATTATTCTTATTATTTACTTGAACCATCGTTGGAAAGTGCTTCTCATGATATGGAGGGGATGAAACCTCCATATTACGACGTTAATTATTTGGGTGGACGTCTTTTCAAGGATAGAACACTGCGGTATCAAGCTACGCCTTTTATTATTCGGTCTGATGTGACTATAATGCCTGGCGTAACTTTGACGATTAATCCTGGTGTTCAACTGCAGTTTTATCCAAGCGTTGGTATTTTGGTTTTGGGTGCATTGAAAGCTAACGGAAGAAGATATTCGCGGATTGAAATGATGCCTTATGTCCCAAAACCAGATTTCAGATACTCGATGAATGGACGTTATCGTAAAAGTGTTCCTACACCTCAGAAGGTAGTGCGGCTCTGCACGGAGATGCCATGTGATTATGAAGCTCGACAGGGATTTTTGGAATTGTATAACACGACCACAATGCAATGGACTCCGGTGTGCGATAAGCGGTTTACTGAAAGAAACGCCGAAGTGGTTTGCCGAGAACTTGGTTACCAGAATTTGAACGTGTTTCTTAAATTTGGACCGAGATTAGATGTTGATCCAACTTATTTGAGCAGAATTCGTACCTGGCCTGAACCAAAGCAATGTAGAGGCCAGGAAGAACAATTTTCCGATTGCGATGTGAGGTTAAATGGCGATTTTCGGCACGTGTATTTCTGCCCACACACCGCAGATTTCGTGTATGTGTTTTGTGGTGACAGAAATTTGCAGCAAAATTTACGATATTGGGGTGGAATACGATTTGCAAACGCCAATTTCGAAAACAAAGAACCGTATACATTTGATAAAATTCATAACACGGTTCATATCAAAGATTCGGTGCTGGAATATGTTGACATAATTGGAGCTGGGATATTACACAATGAGAAAAGCAGTGCCTTATTGTCCATTTTCAATGCTCCTCGCAAATTCGAATACATAAATGTAACCAGCAGTGCATCAGATGGTATTAACATGATTGCACCTCTTGTGGGGATCAACCTTGTTGACAGCAGGTAAATTTAACTGGATTGAAATTAAAGTAAAAATTGAATTTTTTTTTTCTTTTTTTTAGAATTGAAGATAATTTGGGTGTTGGACTTACTATCTTGGAATTAAATGGCTACGAAGGAAATATGATTGATTCTAAATTCACACCATTGAAAACTGCTCACATTCCTTATAATTTGTTTGGTTTTGTCGACATGTGTGAGTCGCAGAAGATTTTTGAGGTTCAAGAACGAATTTTAATTTATCATAAGTATCACAACTATCCGATGGATTGCGTGAAAATATTCAGAAGTAGTGGCGATGTCAGTCATCTTGGAATTCGCTTCCTGCAATTGAATTTGTTTGATCCAAGTGGCGATTTATTATCCGAAGATAAAATTCGAATAATGGATGGTAATATTTACAACAAACGTACGTTCTCTCAAGAGGAAATAACATTTTCAACATCGAATGACAAAATGTTTTTCAAAACGCGAAGCAAAACGTTGAGTGTTCATATTCATGCCAATGGAGCAACAGAAGATTACGGATTTATAGCTGAAATAATCACGCTGCCTGCTTTGGGTATTGGTTCCATAACAGAGAGAAGTCACAATATAACGTACTCAATCATATCGAGAAACAGAATTGGAGGTGCGGTTTATTCAACAACGGGTGAATATAATCCACCTGCGGTGTTTGTCCACAATCAGTTTGTGTATAACGGAATAGGAATGTTCGGTAATTTTACTTCGTGTGATGCAGCCGTTACTTTCGATGTTCGTAATACGAAAGTTATAATCGTTCAGGTAATTACCGGGTACTCGTATTTATTTGCAATGTGATGATATTTTTTCTGTTTTAGAATAATTTAATAATGAATAATCAAGGAGGTTTAGCCATTAAGACTGAAGGAACGTCAGCAGGAAGCAGGCTGAGAACTACGATTTCTCACAATTTGATTACAAAAAATAGGAATAGAAATGCCTTGTCGGTGATTGGGAACGATGAAGTTGTTAGCTCGGCTGTTATGACGTTTAATCACATTACACAAAATTGGGCACCGTATCGTGATACCATCGTTATTAAAACGGTTAGTTTGACTATAAAAAACTAGCTAATTAACCCGGCTTCGCTCGGGATTCGAAAATGTATGTAATGAGAAAATATTCTAAAAATTCAAAATTTTAAAAATTGTTTTAATGGAATTATTTTTGGTTAGCTATATTTTAACGTAACTATTGACTATTTTTTCATTGCTGGTATGGATGTCAAGATGTACTGACCCCCCCCCCCCCTTGCAAAAATAATGTTACACACATTTTAGTTCCCTAAGGCCATAGGAAATTAATTTTTCGTTTTTTTGTCCGATCCTATGCTATGATTTTCTTCCCCTTAAGAACCCCAGTCCAGATTATGAACCCTAGTCATCCCATGGAACCCCACTCTGCTCGTGGGATGCCAGTCTGCCTGAGAAACACCACTCTGTCTTTGGATAGCCACTCTGCCTGTGCAACCTCACTCTGCCCATGGAATCTCATTCTGTCTATGCGATCCCAACTCTGTAGAAAAGGCCTTGTTGCCCCTGGAAATGCCTTGTTGCCAAGGGAAAATGCCATGTTGACCATGGAAACCCCATCCTTGTCCAAGGAAACCCTTTCCTTCAGATCGAAACTCCCATCCATACCCGTTTCTCATTTTCATTTCTTAATTTTTTTTTCTTCCAATTTTTCTAATTTTTTTCCCCAATTTTTCTAATTTTTTTCCCCAATTTTTCTAATTTTTTCCCCCAATTTTTCTAATTTTTTTCCTATTTTTTCTAATTTTTGTTTCTTAGTTTTTCTAATTTTTTTCCCAATTTTTCTAATTTTTTTCTCTAATTTTTTTCTTAATTTTTCTAATTTTTGTTTCTCAATTTTTCTAATTTTTGTTTCTCAATTTTTCTAATTGATTTTTCAATTTTTCGAATTTTTTTCTTAAATTTTCTAATTTTTGTTTCTCAATTTTTCGAATTTTTTTCCCAATTTTTCTGATTGTTTTTCTAATTTTTATATTTTTTTCCTCAATTTTTCTAATTTTAAGGGCTACCGATCGCCGAAATGGCTTTGTAACAGCTTGGGGGTAACTCCAATCACAAAATAAAGTTAATATTTGGATTCTGCTGTGTTTTTTTGTTCTACTTAGGTTGTTTTAAACCACCGATGGCTAAAAATATATTTTATTTTTAAGCCATTTCGGCGATCGGCAGCCCTTAAAATTTTGCGCCCTTTAATTACATTTTCGTAAAAAAAATTTTAGCCATTGGTGGCTATAAACCACCCAAATTGGACAAATAAACACTGTAGAATCCAATATGACCTTTATTTGGTGATTGGAGTAATCCCCAAGCCTTTACAAAGCCATTTTGGTGGTCGGCAGACCTTAAAATTTTGTGCTTTTAAATAAATAAATAAATAAATAAATTTATTTAAATAAAGCCATCACTTTTCAAAAACCACTATACAGGCTAAAAAAAAGCCTGTAGAGTTCGAAATTCTACTTTGTTTTGCCATTGAAATAATTTTTTGGTCGCTATAACCCCTTTTTCGTGATCGCAATCATGAAAACGAAAGTGTAGTCACATGACTTTGTCCCGACCAATCACAGCCCTGAAAACGGACAGACGGAGTCCATTTCAGAGATATAGATATAGAAGAAGATACCCCATTCCATTGGTGTTATTGATCAATAATATTATACACTAGCAAGCCAGTCGTGGAAAACCCACGAACAAAATGAAAGTGTAAAAAAAGGTAAGAATTAAAATGACAAAATGTTTGAAGTGAAATAATAGTGCAGCAGACACTGCAAAATCATAATTTCAACCATGAAAGTAAAACTTAAATTGATGGAAAATCCACACCTGGCCTGTGAAAAATCCACTCCCAGGCTGTGGAAAATCGGTACGATTCTAGTTTGACCGGAATGGCATGAAATTTATGCCATTCGATAGCTCTCGTCGAGCTGATTCCGAATCACCCTTGGTTGGGGGGGGTTGCAAATGTGCGCAAAATGCCAAAAATCACTTTCAAAGTTCCGATTCTAATTAGACTGGAATCACATAAATTATATACCATTCGATAGCTCTCGATGAGCTGATTCGAATGGACCTATGGTATCGGGGTCCCAAATGTGCGCAACATAGTGAAAATTGCGTTTAAAGCCTGGATTCTAATTGGACTGGAACCGCATGAAACCTATACTATTCGAAAGCTCTTGATGTGCTGATTCCAAAAAACCTATGGTACAGGGGTCTGAGATTTGCGCAACGTAGTGAAAATCACAATTTAAAAGTATAGTTTACTATTTTTGCATATGATGTCATTTTCGTTCATTAAAAGATCAAAATCACGAAGTTATATGACGTCAACCTTAGGTATGTGTGTGTCTGGCTACTGGGTTAACAGTGGCTCACTTCTCCTATGGAGTTATGGATTCAGTGTGTTGCTGGCGACTTCAGTGGC
>JAQIXT010000865.1:0-22915 GCA_034700445.1 Stenotaenia linearis | reverse complement strand
CGATCGAAACATTAATAAATACCGTTTATTTTTTATTTAGAAAACGAGATTACCGAGATGATTCTGGAGAAGAGAAAACTCGACGAAAACAGAAGCAAAACAGAGGAGATCAACAGTAGAATGAATGGAATAAGTTTCAGCCTTGACAAGCATTTAAACCTTCATTTAGTTTCAAATTTATGGCAGGTTGTAGGTTCAAAATTGTGAATCTTTCTCTTAATTGAATCCTTTATCAATTACTAACAAGTATTGGGTTTAAGTGTTTTAGGTAGAAAGATTTTTAAACTCTGGTTTATAAAGTTTTTATTTCATTAACAGCATTCAGTTTGTGCTTACAAAAAAAATTCATTTTAAATTTACTACAAAACTGGAAAATAATTGAAATTGTGTAAAATTTAAGGCTTAATAAAACATCAGAAATATGTGAAAATTATTTTTTCAAAAAGTTGTAATCCATCACAAAATAAATGGTGTAAAATTGATTGAGATCTGATGCTTCAAGGCACTTAGTGGAAAGTTGCCCCTGAATCAATCATGTAATCAATTTCTTTGATGCTACTTAAAAACTCTTGATCCTCTATCAGTTGGACAATGCGAATTAACAACATTCGAAAACCACCTTCGGGTAGCTGCAAGCTATTTCCACATAATTCAATCATGGTCTCAACTTCCGTATCAACTGCCGAATTAAAGTAACTGATCGGTACTTTTTGTTCGATTCGCTCTCCAGCATCGCTTGTATGGGTCAGAGTGAATGTGGTGTTTTCCTTCAAGCGGAAGTAAACACCAGCAACAACCTGTCCGTCAGCGTTGCGTTTCAGGAGGGAGCGAAATCCGTACACGATGTTTCTTCGTTCAGTTACATCGACAGCGTTTACAAATTCCTTGGCCACGTAAAACAGATTAGTGTTGAATTTGCTGATACCCATTCGAATTTCCTCGCTATGCCATTCAATATACCGACCACTTTTGTCGAAGCAATAGTGGGATTTCTTGATGCATTTGTCAGTTTGACTCTGGGTGAACCAACCCGTATGTGGAAACTGCTCGTCAGCCATTACTACTACAGCCCGACCCACGTGATAGCCCGGATCCATCAAAATGAACCCATTTCGCCCTTCGATTTCGATTCGTGCTGCTACAGCCACGTGTTCTTTCTCAACATCGCCTTTCGGTAACTCCATCAAACAATAATCTTCGGGATTGCTAACGCATTCTTCACCAGATACTAAGTAAAAGGCTCCAATAATATCTGGGTTGTTAAACGCAAATTCGGAATTAAAAATGCGATCAAGCAAATCCAAACCCAACCCAACGCATGTATGATGTTCAGGGGTAATAACTGGAACGTAGTTTTTATAAAATTCCAAGGCATTTTGATTGGACTGTTGCTTGAACGATTCGTAGAATCTATATCAATAAAAAAAAATCAATATTAAAATTCAAATACAAACAAACAAAGACTATTCGTTATACCTTAGCAAGTTACCGACTGTGTTGTATGAATGAAAAACTAGTTGTTCCTTCAAGATAAATTCGATCAAAGTAACAAAACTGTTGAAAGAATCAATCGAATGAAATGAAAGGGCAGATGGTGCTGGCTTCCAAATAGGCAAGGGCAACACTTCTTCCTGGTCATCAATGTCACATTGTTCCTGTGAATTAAAAACATTATTGATTAGGTAAAAGGTCAATCCATAATTTGCGCAGTTGAGTTTTTACCTGGTCGTTAAAGTCCTGCGTGACTATCGATCCATTTCGCAGCTGATTCTGTCGGTTGCTATCAGTAACCGATAGACAATCACCAGGCGTCACAACTGGTGAGCTAAATTTAACAATAAAATGGTTAGGAATTCCATAATGTATTGATTATTAAAAAATATTTACCTGCTTGTTGCGAATTTTAGAGTTTCGAGTCAACTAGGCCATTCTTGTCCATACTTAATAATGAAAGGAGTCCCTTCCGCCACCAATTCTTCTAGTAATGGGGCTCCTATAGACTCTAAAATTAACCGTTTTAATTTTTTCGTCTCTATAAAACAAAAAGAAATCATTTTAAAATATGTGATTAAATTCGAATATAAATTTATCGAATAAACGATTGGAAAAAAAAATTAAAAGTCGAAAAAGAAAAAAATCAATAGTCAATGCCCTCGTGTTTTATGCCCTTATGGTGGTCACGGTCACGGTCACACCATACGGAAGCAGTGGTTCACTAAGCAAAGGAATTGATCTTAAACCATAAATTTGATAAAAAATTCTTACCCATTATCTTCTATTATTCTCCGGATATCACAAAAGCAGACTGAACCCTACGGTACCTGTTACCAGACTGCCGTTTCACAAGGACGAGACAAAGAATATCAAGTCTCCGCTTGTCGTACGTCACACACAATTGTGCAATCGAAGTGTGACGCATTTGGTAATTTCGTTGCTTCACGATAATCGATTATAAATTATCACTCCACAGTACCGAAACCCAAAATTTATAGAACAGAATTTTTTTGGAAAATAATTATTGAAAAAAAATTTTTTTCGCTTCTTAAATGTTTTTATTTATCTATTTATGGTTTTTCATTTGATAATATGATTTTAACGGGTTTTAAATGGGGTTGTTTTCGAAATTTTAATTAGAAATATGTGATGGAATTAAAATTAATTTAAAGCTGTTGAAATTTTAATTCAGCCTGACTGATCGTCTGCTTCCAGCACACGTTTGCGTTGCAATGACATCACTCTTGTGCTCTTGGTTCACGTGTTTACCATCTGTCCAGCTGGGCGAGACCTGGGCGAGGTTAGTAATTCTTGCTCTTGGAATTGAAAGGTGTTTACACTATTTTATTTCAAAGAATTTTGACTCTTCAAAAGATTTTTTATGTGCTCTTTTATTATATACTTATAACAAATGAACTTAGGTAATAAAAAATATTTCAAATAAAAAAAGTTTAATAATCTTCCAATACTTGGCTGTAACATTATCAAATTGATAAAGAATGAACTTTAATATGAACAATTTGAAGTCAAAATTTAATTTAACTTTTTTTTTCTGTCTGTGATGTAATCTATTATTATCAATGTGCAAACTTGTTTTTTTTTTTTTTTAATTATTTCATTACACAGTAGATAACTAACTAGTTACTAATTCTTGGTAATTATAATGAAATATATATTTTTTTAAGTGTTAATTTTATTTTTTAAATTTCTAATATTAATTTTACTTGTAAAAAAAAAAAAATGACCGATTTTGTTAATTTATTTTGATTTCGAATGCCTTGAAACATTTTCCTTATTAGAGAACAATTTTACGAATCTATTTCTTATTATAGATCACTAACTAAACGACGGGTCTTCAGCCTTGACCTTGCGAATTGCAACATTAGCGATTACGACTAGATACTCGAATGAAAAACTGTGATACCTTTACGCCAAATTACAAGACAAACCAAAATTATGGCAACTTCAATTTTGAGGCGACAGCTTTTCCGATTCACTTTTGGAGCAAAGGAAAAATTTCTACCTAAATACTTAAACTGTCGTTTAATAGTCAGCGTTACCCACGAACGGTATCCATATTTAAAAAGGGGCGACTTCTCCAGACTGTCCGAAACAGACGTGGAGTATTTTAGAAGATTTTTGGAAACTCATCAAATCACTTCAGATGCCTTTGATTTGGAAGCTCACAACACGGATTGGCTTGGAAACTATAGAGGTATATAAACAAAAAGAGTATTAAATCAATTATAATATTTTTATTTATTTCAGGAGTAAGCGAATTGATGCTAAAGCCTCGAACAACCGAACAAGTGTCAACTATACTAAAATATTGCTCAAAAAGACGCCTGGCAGTGTGCCCTCAAGGAGGCAATACTGGCTTAGTGGGTGGCAGCGTCCCAGTATTCGATGAGATAATTTTGAACACATCGTTAATGAACGATATTATTAGTTTTGATGAATTATCAGGTTGTATTGATTTTAAAAATAATCAATTGCTTAAAATATACTTATTGCGTAATCTTTATTTATTTGTTATTTTCAAGGGGTCTTGGTCTGCCAAGCAGGATGCATTCTTGAATCATTGGAAGACTTTGTCTCCGATAAGTCTTGCACAATGCCTTTAGATTTAGGAGCCAAAGGAAGTTGCCAAATTGGAGGTAATGTGGCCACTAATGCAGGAGGTCTTCGTTTGATTCGTTATGGATCACTACACGGCAATGTGCTTGGTTTGGAAGTGGTATGTATACCCGGACGTAAATTCTCATACCTTATTTAATATATTACGCAATTTTTTTTTTTTTTTGGTTTTGCCATCCGGGGAAATTCTGGATTGCATGTCCACATTACGAAAAGACAACACGGGTTACGACATTAAACAGGTAATGATAGTGCAAGTACTGTATTATTATTTTTTTCACTTTTTTCTTTGAAGTAATTTTAATATTGACAAATCTTATATCGCATCTAGTTGTTTATTGGATCCGAAGGCACTTTGGGTGTTGTTACTAAAGTTGCTATTTTATGTCCACCAAAACCAAATAGTGTGGCAGTAGTATTGTTAGGTAATTTTAATTAGTTATTAATTCTTGGAAACTTACACCATCAGGATGTTGGCTCTAGACATCAGTGAAGCAAGTGTGCGCTTGGCACGGCAATTTGACCTTATGAAATAACCAGAAAAGCAATAGGAAATTGTTATCTCATAACTTTTAATTCTATGTTCTGTTCTGTTTTTTTTTTTAAATTGTTAAAAAACAAAGACAGAAAAAATATTGCAGAAAGAAAATGTTGCAAAACAAATGAAAAGTCGACAAAAAATGTTTTTCTTAAAGAAGAATGACCTAGAGCTGATCCTGAATACCATTGTACACATTTTATAAAATAGACAAATATTGATAATAATTAGTTTCCAGGTTGCCAGAGCTTTGAAACTGTACTCGAAACATATCGAGCTGCTCGCAAATTATTGGGTGAAGCAATATCATCTGTTGAATTTATGGATCACGAATGCATGAAATTATGTAAACGCAATTTGAATTTAAAGTCACCACTCGCATCGACGCATCCATTTTACACGCTGATCGAAGTCGCTGGATCCAACAAACAACATAACGTGGAAAAATTGGAGGATTTTCTTGAACATTTAACAACTAAAGATATAGTTAAGGACGGAATTATGGCATCGGATACACGTCAGATTCGTGTAAGTACGATACAAAATTTATTAAAAAAAATTTCCATTCAATGCTTAATTAACCATAGGAGGTTTGGGCTTTGCGAGAAAGGATAACCGAATCCTTAAAATTAGAAGGAATTGTATACAAATACGATATTTCAGTCCCCATCCAATATTTTACGTCTATAGTGGACAACACACGAAGTCAGTTAGGTGCTTTAGCAACCGTATGTTGTGGCTTTGGCCATCTGGCAGATGGCAACCTGCATTTAAACGTTGTAGCTAAAGAATACGATCCTAAAATCGTGTCCTGCATAGAATTATATTTATACGAAGAAATCATCAAACTTAGAGGTAGCATCAGTGCAGAACATGGAATCGGATTCTTGAAACGACAGGAAGTAACTAAAATTAAAAATCAGATTACGCTCAAAACCATGTGCAAATTAAAAGAGCAATTGGATCCGCAATGCATTTTAAACCCATACAAAACGTTGCCTTGAATCAAGTTAATTTACTAATGAAATGTTAATATTACAGACATTGTGGGAGTTAAGGGAAAGGTTAGCCGAAGCACAAAAAATAGATGGCTACGTGTATAAATTCGACGTTTCAATTCCTGTTGCTAACTTTCCTCAAATGATGAATAGTTTACGCAGTCGCATGCAAGAAAAGGTGATATGTACGGTCGGATACGGACATTTAGGCGACAGCAATTTGCATTTAAACTGCACAACTTTATCTTACAATCACTTGCTTCAAAAGGAAATCGAAGCATGCGTGTACGAGGAAGTGAGGAAATTAAGGGGAAGTGTGAGTGCCGAACACGGAATAGGACTTTCAAAGCTGCCTTATGTTCAATACACCAAGTCTCAATCATTTCTACAACTTGCTCAACAAATAAAATTGCAAGTGGATCCTTTAGAAATAATGAATCCATACAAAGTGATTAATTAATGCACAGTATGATCCTTGTCATTTATTATCATCTCATTGCATAATCTTCTACATCAGGTTAGCTGACGGGTAATTAAGAGTATTTTACATACTTTACATGATTTTCATTTCGACTTCCCTCATACAAAATATACACCTCTAGAATTTAATAATCAATAATTTTCTATTGAAAAAGGATTCTGTCATTAATTACATAAGAAATTGATCGTAATCAGCTGAATACTTCTAATAAAAAAATTATTTCTAAAATTTTCCTTGCATTAGAGCATCAATTTTTTTTCTCGCTTTTTAAATAAGGCTTGAAGAACTTAAAAACTAAAGGTGACGAAACAAGCCAACCAATATAAATGAAATGACCGATGTAATAAAGTGAACTGTACACCTGGAAATTAAAAACAATAGGAAGTTTTTCAGAGTTTCGCAAAAGCGAACACAATAATTGAATGGATGTTTACCTCCAACCATCTGTAGCGTTTCAAAAATACAAAAGGGACTAGGCAATAACCCATAAATATCACAACGTACATCTTAAGGAAAATCCATTTGATGGGCTTGATGAGTGATACATTGAGGAAATTGTGTAAAGGTGGAATTCGATCAATGATTATCATCATCTGCAACATACAATTTCATGTTTAAAAAACATCCCTTGTTTCAATCGGGTTTGCAATTACATCTCGTTCGAATTTCATGACCGTAAATTCTAAGAAAAAGCACATGTAATATCCAGAATGTAAACCGTGCCATGCAGCCAAAAATAAAAGCGCTGCAGCTTGAGAAATGAGTTTGTTGCCCAGAAATTTGAGACGCTTAAACACATACCTAAAATGTCAAGGAAAAAAAATGCTTTTTGTAATTTATGTAGTTTAATCTAGGACCTGCTATCTAGATAGTGGGTTCTAGATTAAGTGTAAAGTATAGTTACTCACTGTGCTACCCAGACATTCGTATTAATATTAAAAGATTGTATAATTTCTCCAAACATTGTGCAACCTTCGTATCGTCTAACTTTAAAATTGGCACATCCGTCCCACAATTTGTTTCCCTTTTCATCTTTTCCATTGTAGGTAAGTCCGGTTAATGTACAGGAGCCTTCCTATAAGTAGACTTAAATAAGCCTTTTCATTATTAATTTCGTTACCGAATTTACTTACAGCTATGAGCCAGCAGGAAATATATTTATACAATACTACTTTACCCCATATACCAAGATAAATTAATTTCTTATATAATGGCAAGTCCTGTATTTATTTTTAAAAAATGAAATTAAATTGAAAATTGATTTTTCTTCTAAATGTGTATTATCTCACCAAATAAGTGTCGGAAAACACGTAATTATCCGGGAAAAAAACTGATGCAACTTGATACAATAATAAATAAAGGGCGCCTGCACCGCCACGTAGAAATCCTGCAGCCAAACTATTTATTGAAAATGAAAGTAATTAATTCTATAAACTACTTTTAAATTTTGTAACGGTAAAACGTTAATTAGTAAGCAGGATATTTCAAGCATTAAATACAATTGAAAACTAACCATGCTGGCAATTCTTCAACGTCTTTTTCAACGAAAACACCATTGATGAAATCCAAGTACCGACGCATGGGAAACTATGAACAGCACGCAGAATTAAGTGTAAGAGGCAGAAGTTAAGGATTTGCATGTGCGAATAGGCAAATGCTCAATAGTGAGCAATAACATTAATTATTTCATACTTACTTGTGGCCCCACCATAAATCCACCGAAAAAGTAAGTGTGACTCGCTATTTCTAAAAGTGATGGTACTCTATTGAGTGCAGTTTTCTTCTGCTCTGTTGACAATTTGTTCTGTAGAATAATATTAGTTAAGCAATTTCAAAACATCAACAGAAATTCTATATCTACTTCATCACTGTGACCATCAAACACGTCAAACGTTAAACCGATTAGTCGAAGAGTCAAAACGCAGTGTGGCATACTCCATGTTATGTCATAGTTTTCTGTTCCAGTGTAGTAATATCCAACTAACAAATAAATCTTTTAAAAAAAAATTATATAACATTATCGTGCGATGCAGTTTTTTTAAATTTTTTTATCGAATAAATTAGGAATCTGTACCATGTTAAATGTAAAAGAAAATATGACAGAAAAAGCAGTGCCAGCAGATAATTTGAGCACAACGTAAACTGTAGCTACGCAAATCATGGAATGAATTAGACCGGTTCCTAAAAGAATAGATTCATATTAAATTTCGTTAAAAATTTCAAAGTTAATATAATCACCATAATTGAAGTAGCCCAGACTTAAACCCGACACAACAAAGAAAATATGTTGCAATGTGGCATCTTTACCGTATAGCTTGTACCGATGTAATAGCGCTAAAGGATAGCCTTAACAATTACGAAAACACGTGAGAATTAAAAGAGATTGTTAAACGTTAATAATCACTTATTACCTAGTAAAATGGAAATTAATAATCTCAACGCTGGTTCCGATGCACCAACACTAGCCGCTAATGAGCCTAATATTCCTTTAACTGGTAAATTTTCCATAATGTCGTCTGTATTTTCTTGCTAGGAGTATACGAAATGTTTTACCATGATCACTGGTACAGCAAACCAGCCAGAATAAATAGATAAAACTTTGAATGTACACTATTGTGCTCGAAATATACGTAGACCGACATTGAATGACGTTATATAGCGTCACAGGGCCAAATATGAAATTTTTATGATTTCTGAAACATTATTTGATACGATACGAACAATTAAAAAATATTTTATAAACAAAAAGCAAGATTTTATTTGAAATAAAATTATTTTTGTATTTTTGTTTTCTATTTCGGTCTTGTAAGAAATGTTTTGTGATTGGTCGTAAGAAAGATGGTTTACTATTGGTCTTATTTTGTGTAGTTACATTTCCGATTCCGATTCGCCATTTTTTGGTCTAAGTTATTGGACATTTACAAATTTTTATAGTTTTAATCGAAGTGTATTATTATTGCCATTGAAAAAGGGACCTTTTGAAACTTACGGCGTATAATATGAGTTGCTACATTCAGGTAGCAGAGGATGAAAGCGAAGAACCAATAGAACTACCGTGTGAAGACGACGGTACACTTCTGTTGACTACTTTGGCGGCGCAGTTTCCAGGAACATGTGGCTTGAAATTTCGAAATATGGACACTGGAACGGTGAGAGGAGTGAGATTAGCTGATGGCAGATTGCACTCACCAGAAGGTGGATGGGGAAATATCGTATACATCTGTGTTTTTCCTAAAGGTAAATTTCGTTACTGAAATGACGTAAGTCACGTTAATTCTTGTGATTTTGTGTTGCAGAAAACAAGAGAAAATCGGACGAACAACTAGAAAATTCAACAGCTAAAACTAAACGTATGGAAATGAAGCAGAAATGTTCGGATTTAATCGTATTGGGATTGCCATGGAAAACAACAGAACAAGAATTGAGAGAATATTTTGAACCTTTTGGAGAAGTTTTAATGGCTCAGGTTTTAATTCTATAAGTCGAAATTGTCATCATCATCTGTTATTTACATTATTGCTCTTGGTTTTCATTGCGTCTTTAATATGGCGGAATAAAAATAATAAGTCATTAATAATAATAAAAAAAAGATTCTCGTTTTGCAATAATAGGAAATTTAATTTCGCACAAAATCTTTAATTTATTACGAGCAAATAAGCAGTAACAGATGATGAACATTTTGATATAAAAATGTAGTTGCATAATTAAATAATTGTGAAAATCAATTATTTTAATTATAAAACCTAAAATGCACTTTAATAATTTTTGGTGTTTTAATTTCAGGTTAAAAAAGATCCAAAAACGAGTCAGTCAAAAGGGTTTGGCTTTATTCGGTTTGCCAGTTACGATTCTCAAATGCGGGTATTGGCACAACGGCACATGATTGACGGAAGGTGGTGTGACGTTAAAATTCCAAACTCAAAAGTATAATTAACTCGTATGATTACAACAGGAAGCTAATATAATATTCATTGCATTTAGGAGGGTCATTTTCCCCCAATGTGTCGGAAAGTATTCGTAGGCCGTTGTACAGAAGATATGACGGCCGACGATCTGCGTGAGTATTTCTCCAAATTTGGCGAGGTAACAGACGTGTTTATCCCTAAACCTTTCCGAGCATTTGCATTCGTTACTTTCATGGATCCTGAAATTGCACAGAGTTTGTGTGGGGAAGACCACATCATAAAGGGAAACAGCGTGCACGTGAGCACGGCTGCGCCCAAAAATGATTCGTCTCACAGTGGCCCGTTTGGGAGGGGTCCCGGGAGGATGGATCCGAAAGGATCGGGTGGATTTGGGGCCCAACATCACGCCTCCCTCAACAACACCCCCATGAGCTCGGCCAGTGGTTGGGGTCAGAGCACAGTACACGGTCGAGGAAATGACATTCCTAATTTGGCCTCGTTAGGAAGCAGCCTCGGTTTAGGGGCAGGAATCGGAACTAGTGGTCAAGGGTTGACAAATAGCCAAAGCGTTAACACAAACCCCGCTACTCTAGGTATGAGCGCCCTAAACTTGGGCGCCGCTCTTCCCCTCAGTTCGGCTATGGTAGCCGCAGCTTTAGGTCAAGCTGGTTGGGGTATCCTGGGTAATCTACAAGCCCAGGGCACTCAAGATAGTGGAGCGACGTTTAATCCCGGCCAAAATAACCCAACAGGTGGGGGCCCGTCAACCGGGTCCGCGAACACTCCTGGTTTATTCAGTTGGATCTCACAGAACCAAGGGGCAGGGGATAGTGGAGGTCCAAATAGTCAAGGAGGAGGCACTTGGCCTCAAAGGGACAGCAAATCTGGCTTCAGCATGTCCATAACACCGTAAATTTTAATTTAGTATTCATTTCATATGATTTTTTAAATGGTTTATTTTCTCTCCTTCCCTTTGCCATTTAGCTGTAGTCTCTAAGACGAAAAATTTCTTTTTATTTTCAGTTTTTGATTTGATTTTGTATCGCTAGTTTTAAATTTGTGCAGAGAAATGATGCTCTAAAATTTAGAATCGAATATGGGAGGATGCTCTTATACATATTAGGCGTGTTAATATATTAAATAAGAATTTTTAATTATTATTATAAAAGTATTAATGAAAAACAAAAGTGTACGTGTACATGGAATGAATGATGGGTCGAGACATGACAATCTCATTATTCAGGAAAAAACTAAAGAATAATCTTGTAAATGTGTTTCATTCCATTTTGGTTACTTGTACATAAGGTTGAATGGGACAAAGCAATGTTTTTTACTGTTTGAAAAAGAAAGAAATAATTATTAAAAAAAAAACAAAAAAACTCGTGACATCTGCAAGAAAAACAATACTCTGAAAGTTATCAGGTTGTGTAAAGTTTTTGAATTTCAATTTTTGTAAAGTTGTAAAGAAACGTTTAATTTTGAAAAATTAATTATGGAAATGTTGTGAAAAAAATTTTTTTGGTTAGTTGTCTTGTACGTGTGATAATGGACAAAATATTGAGAAAAGAAATTTTTGCTGTGGATGTTACGAGGGCCAGTGTGAGTTATCTATTTTAAGAGTATAAAATTTTTAATATATTCCTCTGAAAACAGTTGTGCAGCAGCACAAATGTCCTTTTGCGTTAATCCAGAGCTTGTTGTTATCTTATATTTAAAAAAAGTGTCGTTAGTTGGTTGATATCTACACGTAGAAAAAAAAGTACTTGTGTATATGTACATACAAATAACATTTAGTTGGTTAAATCATTGAGTATTAGGTGTGAGAACAGTTTGATTGATGTGGTTCTGCTAATTGTAACTTTCATTCACAAACGCAATACATTTTACGGTAGAAAAATAGTTGGGAGAAACGCACTCTTGGAGTGATGATGCTCAAGTTTAGTTTGGAGCTATCATTTGGTTAAGTTAAGAATGAATGGGAAAAAAAAGAATAAGTGAAAAACCGAAGGTGGGGATTGTGCCTTATATATAAAAGGGAATTTAGAAAATAAAGCTGTAAATTGAGCTCTTTTCTTTTTCAAGTTGTTTCAGATGTGAGGACCTCTTACAATCAATTATGGGCTAAATAGGTAAATTGAATTGTTTTATAGAAGTGCACGTTGTCTGAAAGTTCTAAGTTTATCATCAAACAAACTGATTTGGAATTCCGAATGAATATTTGTTTTCATTTGTTTTATTTTTTAAGAGGTTTTCTCTTATTAAATTCTTTATTGCTTATCTGGTGTGAGAGACTTAAATGATAAAAAAGAATATATTTATATTTTAAAGGAAAATGTAATTATCAGAGTGAGTGACTGTGTGTGCGTCTAATGCTAAATTTATTTAAATTGAATTAGTGTACCTGATCTTAAAAAAGATTCGAAACAAGTTGAAGAGAGTGATGTGATGTGCATCGTGCTTGTCCTTCTGGATGATGCTGTTTGATTGGATTCATTTTTTCGTTTTCTTTTCTTTTTTAGTCCTGTCTGAATCGGTGCGCATGTGAAATTTAGAGTGCAAGTGGTTCCCTTCAAATGTGGCACTTGCAAAGAAAAACAGGACTCACTTATTTTGTCTAACGATAAGAGTTAAACACGTTAAAAAGTTTTTTAATTACTGCCACATCACATTCTCTCACCACTGGTAAAACTGCTTTTCGGCCACATTGGTTTTAGTTTTAGAATGTGAAATATCGTCGTCACATAAGCACTTAACTCTGATGTGGCAAATGAACATTGAATTTAATGAAGTAAGCCACTTTGCAGGGAACGCATTGTGAGCGTTTGATTTATAGATCGTGAATCTAAAAATCAAACGCCAGATTTGTTGTAATTGGCATTTATCCCCTTACATTTTAATTTCGTTTTTTGATTTGTAAATTGTACGATTGGAATATTACATATCGAATTTTATTCAGTGTGGTGTGAATTACGTGAAGGTGACTGACAGTTAAAATGCGGATGGTAGAAATTTATGTGAATGTTTATTTGTCAATGTTTCGAAGAAATGATGTGAGAGGTTGAATGAAGTTTGAAATAAAATCTCAATGTTTTAAAATCTGGGTTCTTGTCTTTAATTTTCCCACTTATTTGATCCCAAAACCTTATTTACAATTATTAATTTATACCAAGGCACTTTACTGATGAATGCAATGCAATGCATTTTGTCGCGTCAAGCAAAATTAGTATTCTGTCATGATTAAAATACAGGATATGGAAACATATCCTTAATTTCAGCTGTCCTGAATTTATTTGGGTTTAAGCTGGCCATCTCCATGACTGCATCCATTAGATTTCTCCTCATTAGTCAATGCCTGTGGAAGACGAAACATATTATAAATTAATGAAAATTTTATTTGTGCCGTAGCGATTTCACCTTCCGAACAAATTCAGGAAGCATAAATGCAGCACGATGGATGTCACTGTTGTAATAACGAAGATCCATTTCGACTGTTTCTTCGGATGTAAATTTTTGGATCGGTATTTTAACATCCACTTCCTAGGATATAATTTAAATGAAATTGTAACGAAAAACTAATTTACAGTATAGTACAACAAATTTTACAGGATCTAAGCTGCAGATTATAAAGCCAATTTGGCCTCCTGGATAGGTGGGTATAGTTGTGTATGCATACTCTGCTGAACTGAACAAGCAACGGCAGAATTGAAGTATTTCTTGAATTAAATTTAAATTGTACCACATACATTCTCCTGAAAAATAATTTAAAATGATCAGAAATTTAAATTATGTTTTGTAGAACGTATCGATTATCCAAGTGTAGATTAATTTTGGGAACTCTAATATTTTGTACAGCACGGAAATAAATCCTGTCCACAAATGTTTCTTCCCGAAGGTCAAATTTGAAGTCATCCTATACACTTATTATATGCCCTTTGCAGCTGTAGAAATATTTGAGAACTTAAAGACATTTTCCCCATGCTGTGTGCATAATACGAGAAGTGTTATTAACAAAAGCTAATTACAGGTTTTCTAAACAATTCCAAAACTGCTTTAATGTTGCCACTGCAGTCAGGACATCTCTATACTCCAGATTCAATTAACCCTCTAATCCAGACTAATTTCCCGAAATCCGTCCATGTCCAGCCTTAGGCCATGCTATTAACAATACTAAATTTGGTATTGGAGTTCAAATTGTTAGGGAACCGGCTAACTATAGACAGATTTTGTACGAAATAAAGTCAATGGAAATAAAGATTTGTCAATTATCAATGCCATTTCCATATTAACTTGGAAAACCAACATTCTACATACTGCTTCTGACACAGTAGAAGTATATCGAAGTAGCATTCCTTCTCTATAACAGTATTTTTTGACCAAAATATAAAAAATATTATCAATCGTACTATTCAACTGAATAAATTTCTTTCACACATAACGGACAGAAACATTATTAAAACCTATGAAATGAAGCCATTTGATTTCAACACTGCCATCATCATTGCTATTAAACCACTTCAGGAAGAAGCGTACCCTGTGAACAAATAATTCCACCTGGTCGAAGAGCTTTCTTCATCTGTTCGTAGTACTCTCTTTGAAATAAAGTCTCAGCTGGACCTAAATTTTAAAAACAAATTATATCAATCCTCCATAAAGATTTGTTTATTAATTTCAAACCTATCGGGTCAGAAGAATCGGTGATGATAATATCGAATTCATTTTGATGTCTGCTCATGAACAGGCTGCCATCTTCAATATGTAATTGTAATTTTTGATTATTGTATCCTTCTGCCATAAATGGAAGAAACTTTTTCGATACTTCTACTACTCGCTGTAATGAAAAATAAATGTTTAATCAAATTAAATGACAAAAAAAATTCATATAATTACCTCATCAATTTCACATTGCACAACAGTTTCCACTTTAGGATGTTTAACTACTTCACGAACTACGCCACCGTCCCCACCGCCAATAACTAAGACTTTCTTGGGGTTTGGATGAGCATTTAAAGGTAAAAAAGATATCATCTCTTGATAAGAAAATTCATCCCTTTCCGTGCACTGAATGACGCCATCTAATACCAGCACCTTTCCATACGATTTTCTGTGGAAATAAGGAATTTAATGCAAGTTACTATTATCATAATTACAAATCAAATTAAATTTATATAAAGAAGTATATAATTTAAAATATAAGCTTGGAAACTGTTATTACATTAGGATCTAAGGTAATTACTGACATATCTACTTATTAATTCGGTGACTCATGGGATAGTTAAGTCTGCAAGTGAAGCAAAAACGTAAACTTTAATTTACGAAACAATTATATCATTTTATCAAAGTACGCTGCATTATCATCCAAAGTGGGTAATGCGAGGGTGGGGGATGCAGTATATTCAAAAACTTAATTAGTTTACTAACATCAAATAAATAAAAACAAATGCAAAACGAATTAATTACAGAAGCTATTTGCACATTTTAAATTTTACTTTTACAAATTTATAAGTGGCTGGAATTGGCACTCATGGGAGATAATTCGAATTATTGCCCACGAATAGCAATGAGGTTTTGCAATGATAGGGTGATTAACACTTCGTACCATTTTCACCACTGTTCACCAATATTTACGAGTCTGTTTCTTTTGTATTAACTTATCAGATCTGTAATCACTAACACTTATCACTTCTCATATGATTATTTCCCCGTTTATATAAGAGGCCAGAAAGAAACTACAATGTGGAGAAAAGATTTTGTGATTCCACATTCCACATTTATCAAATTTTATGGAAACTGTCAAGTATCAATTTCGTATACCATTACTTTTGGCTTTTGACAAATTTTTATAATAAAAATAGTACTTAAACAGCAATAACAATAAATTTGAAGTGACAAGCAGCGATACAATTTGAAGTGCAAATCCTTCATAGTTACACTTCTAAGTATTTAAACACCGAATGGCAGTTTAATTTATAAGATCTGTGCGAGAACGCGATATAATTTATTGTTGCAATAATTGTCATTAATTATATATTATTACAACAATTAAAAAAATATGTTAAAAATTAACAGGTAAATTAAAAAGAAATTGATTTCCTACGTTTGCAACACCATAATATCTTGATATTTGGACTTTTCTTGATGCAGAATCTACGAGAAAAATTGTTAATATAAAATATTTCAACAGCAATTAAAGGTCTCACTTCATCAACTTCGAGGGATAAACACTGATTTGGCCATAATGAGCTTAATTCGCTGAACCAACCAACTTTCAATGCATCCATACCAGGGAATTGTTCCTTGTTCAAACCCTTTTAGACTTTCTATCGGTATAATCAGAAGGAAAACCTATCCCCTATCGATTAAACCACGTGGACGCATAGTCTGCGTTGCCGACCCTGGTGGTGATTTTGGTGGTGAGAGTGGACGACATTGTAGTCCTGTAATAAGAAATGAAATTGTAGTGGCTGCAGCGTGCTACAACATATGTGGATAGCTTTTTCTTAAAAAATGAGTTTAAAAGATTAAATATCAAATTGTTTTACTTCAAATGAATGCAGATGATTATTTTATAACAAAATTAAAGATTTTGAAGTATAAAATTGACCTAAACTACGGAAGCTTCCGTAAGCTGGCAAAACTTTCCTGCACAAACGAGTTGGTTAATTATACGCTCCAATACCAGATGTCGCAGATAAATGTAGAAACGATATTAAATCGGTATTTTATTATTCGAAATAAATTAACCAGGAGAATATAGGATGCCACATTGACGGATATAAAATACACCTGAAACCGACAGAATCGCCGCAAATGACCTTGAAAAGAACGTTCAAGTTCTGTCCATAGAGTGAGATGTAAAATCAAGAGAGTGGAGCGTTGTTGGTTTAGTTGCATCCTCCTCCTGGTCTATTCTACACAGTTTGTCTGCTAAGCACAGCAAATAAGGAAGTTTATCGTGATTTTTATTTATTGTTACTGTCTCGGCAATATCTTTGTAATTCATGATTGATTATCCATGACAAAAGATTAATGTACACAGTAATTGATAGTGTAGTGAGTGCTATTGTATTTTTCAAAAGTTTTTCAGTTTCACTTATTTCATCATTATTTAGAACCAGAACTTAAAAGCGCAGTATGTTAGAAGGGCTTGCAGCATGGGTTTTAAACACTTATTTAGGCCAATATTTAGAAAACCTGAATACCGATCAATTATCGGTTGGATTTTTGCAAGGTTTGTTTAGTTAGCCTAATTTATATACTTATATTCTAATTATTTTTATCATATTATTTTTTAATTTAGGTGAAGTTGAATTGGAGAATATTCCACTAAGAAAAGATGCGCTTATAAATTTGGATTTGCCTGTTGAAGTTCGTGCAGGTAACGAATTTTTTATATAACTTTTTATTATTTTGCATCCAACTTCTCATGTTTACTTTTCAAGGTTTCGTTGGTAAAATAAAACTTCGAATTCCTGTAAGGAGAATACGTAGCGAGCCATGGGTTATTTCAATCGAAAAATTATATCTAGTCGCCGGCCCGATTCGCCCAACGACAGTAAGTGATTGATGAAATATTTAATAGAAAAGTGTGTTTTATTTATTACGATGTATCATTGACAGTATGACGAAGTACAAGAAGACCTGCTAGACCAAGAGAGAAAGTTATCTCGTTTGGATGCCATTGAAGCCAAGTGGAGAGTAAGCAAAACTGCAATTGATAGTACCAATATTATTGATAATAATAATTACATAATTATAATTACTGCAATTAATGTTTACTGATTTTTATTTATCCGGATTAAAGGCTGATCATGATGCGAAACAAGAAGCGTCTTATTACGCATCATCTTATTCTTCTTGGCTTTCCTATGGAACATCATTTGTTGCAAATATAATTGAAAATATTCAAGTGAAAATCAATGACGTGCATTTACGATACGAAGACGAATTAACAAATCCAAGTCAGCCATTTGCAATGGGAATCACAATCGAGTCGCTTACAGCACAAAGTGCCAATGAGCAATGGGTAAAAAGATTTTAATTAATTTCGATCATTTAGAAACGATTGTTTTGTTTCAGTCGCCAAAATTCACTAGTCGAGATGCTAACCAAGTTACGAGAAAACTTATTGAACTGCAAAGCTTTGCTTTTTATTGGGACACTCAAACTACAATCATCAGTGATTTACCTTTATCAGAATTGGCTGTAAGAATGCATCTCCTGACTATTTGTATTGAATTTTTAGTTACTTTAAGTTACGATAAGTTTAGATTGCAATGAAATACACGTCGGCCAACAATAACCAAAACCAAATTCATGAGTATGTGGTCGAACCTGTAAGTGCCAGGGCTCACCTTACCCAGAATTGTTCTTCCCAATCCCTGCGATTGAGAACGTCACCTAGATTTATGTGCGACATTGAACTTGATAAAATAACATTTGGTCTGAGACAAACTCAATACCGGCAGTGCGTACAATCGATCAGAGAATTGGAGCGCCTTGATCGCAGCAGAAAATATCGAAAGTGGAAACCAGACACAGGAATTAGTTTTCAGTAAGTTTTCAAAATTTATTACAACAATAATACCTATTTTTAAACATCACAATTTTTTTAATAGTCCGAAATTGTGGTGGCAATTCGCCATCAATTCTCACCTTGTTACAATAAGGGAGCGTTATATCAACCGAAACTGGCCAGCAGTTATTCAAAGAGCCAAATATAATGTTTTGTACGTGCAAATTTATATTAGTCATTTATTAAATCCCGTAACACTGCCTGCTCAGTCCAAGGTAAGACGTGTAACCAAGAATCGAATTTTAAATTAATTAACGTTAATTTCTCATGATGTAGGCTCAAAAAGATAGCATAGAAAGCAAACTTACGTTTGAAGAAATTCGGATTCTGAGGGAAATTGCAATTGGAAAATTACAACAACAGGAAGAAAAGGTAATGTTACTAGTAAACGTATTATTTATAAATTAATTTTATTATGGCAGGCTAAGCAACAGAATTCTGGTCTGCAAGGAAATAGTGGGACTGGTTTGTTACAACGATGGTTTCCTCTTTGGACGGGATGGCACTCATCGAATCCAGCTCAGCCAACTAAAACTCAGGACTCTTATCAATTAGGTAAGTTAGGAAACGTAAAATAATAATAAAGAAATATTAATATATTTATTTTTGAAATTCTAGAAGAGGAGTTTTTGGATGTACTCAAAGACACTGTGGAAAATAACACATTGCTTCGTAGAGATCTCGTTTTTGCTCAGATAAATTTTCACATGAAACGTGGCATGTTTTCCTTGTTAGCAACGAAATTGGAATCAAATCTAGGTGTTACGTGTCCTACATCGAACAGTTTAAGTGCTCTGTTTGAACTTGAATTCAGCGATGTACAGACATGTGTAGAGTCTCGTCCTCGGTCTAGTTCCTTCATGTTTTCTGTGAAATTAGGTGCCATGTTTATGCGCGATAAAGTTACTACAGATTCATTTTTTCCGATGCTAGTTGCACCCCATTCTAGGGTAATGAGATATTATTGAACTAATAATTGTGTTTTTGAAAATTAATTAATTTATTTTTGTTCTAGGATTCTGCTTACAATCAAAAGTCGCCCTATTTTAAATTAGCTTCTCTTTCTGGTTTGGCAGCTAAGCCCACAGAAGAACAGCCACTTTTTGAATTTTTGTACGAAAGAAAACCATTTAATTCTACAGCCGACATAAAATTACACATTCAGTCGCAGTCTGTAGATCTGGTGTATAATCCTGCAGCTATTCAATGTTTTTTGGATTTTTTTACATTGGGATTTTCTGCTCGACATTCTGAATTAAAACTCACTTCTGTTGCCAAAACCCGTTACGAGGAGTTAAAAAAGCAAACTAAATTTGAACTTCGAAGAAATTGGAATCAAATTATTGAAGGTGATCACAGTTTTACTCAGAAATGGGATGTGCATTTGGATATTTATGCTCCTCAAATCATTATTCCTGAACACTTTACGAATGCCAACACTGTTCTGGTAAATTCTCGAGTCTTATATATTTTTTTAAAAAATTATTAATTATTTAATTTTAATAGGTTATTTTTGATTTTGGTCGATTACAATTTTCAAATATGTCCTCTAAAGTTTTTCATAAAACAGAAGAATTAATAGAAAGTGACGACGAAGGTAAAAATGTTTACAAAAATGCTCAAAGTAGTTTGTCTTTTTAAATTCACGAATCAATTTGCTGCAGATTTTAAGACTCCGTGTTCATCTCCACCAAATGGAGATGAAATGTCTTCCCCTGAGACATCACAATATTCAATTGCTGAAAACAAAGAACAGTCTGTGTTAAGTAATTTTGATCTCACCGAGATTTTATTACACAAACGAATGTATGATAGGTAATAATATTTAATTTTATTTCTTTTTTAGTTAAGATTGAATCTGATTGTTTTTTTTGTTGTTTTTTTTGTATGAATAGTTACAATTTAGAGTTATGCAACCTGCAGGTTTTAGTAGCAAGAATGAGAGATAATTGGCGTTTTTCCTTGTTGAGAGGTTCTGGGCACATGCATGTGCTTGACAGATTTAATATTAGTGTGCATTTGGAAAGGTATGTATTTGCAATGACTGTAGATGGTGAAGAAACCGTTGTTATTGCAGGAGGACAGTTTATACTTCAGATCCACAGTGGCCTAATGTAACATTGTGTGGAAGTCTTCCAAAACTTACAGTACACGTGAATGAATCAAAGGTGAGTAACATATAACATTATTAAAAATTGATCCCAAAACTGATTTTTTTTTTTAATAAATCGATTTTGTAGGTTCAAGCTTTGAGTCATTGTATAAACACACTCACCAAGTTCTCGTGGTTGGCATCTACAAATGGGAAACCAGTATCTCTCGTGTCCTCTCATTCAGATACTGCAACATTGGTCGAGGAGCCACATTCAACTGCTGTTGATATGCCTTTTGAGTAAATTGATATTTAATAACTTTTGTAACCTGTAATAAACATTGTATATTTTTTTTCGTATTTTAAAGAACTGGGTTATCAGGAGATGCAAAAACAGACTCGACAGAGACGACTGAAAATTCTCGCCTTCTTTTGATGCAATTTACGATTGATCACATGTCGTTGGAAGTGCAAAGTAGAGGACGTAGCATTGCAGAATTGCAAGTTACGGGAGTTAAAGTGATGTCTACAAAAAGACCGTTCGACATTTCATTAGCACTTACAATTCATGGTTTACTGCTTGTGGATGCGATGCAAACTTTTGGTTCTGATTTCGAATTATTGGTTGCATCGCACAAGCACGTGAGGTAATTATTTACAGTTGGTTTTAAGTGAATGATAATAATTGGATTTTATGCAGCATGGATAGCGTAAGTGGAAGCATGAAAGATAGCGAGCCAAATTCACCGTCGTCTCCATCTAGTCCTGCCAGTCCTCGGGTTGCGTGTTCGCCTGTCGCAATAAATACTGCACTGTCGAATCTCCAGGCTAAGGAAAATCTAAGTCCACTCATGCAACGGAAAGGTATAAAAATTATGTAAGAAACACTCGTCATGTAATGTCAATTTATGTTTCAGTGTCTCCACCCACTTCGTCAGCAAGTCCGTATTCTCCATCGGTCGCATGGCCTCCATTGCAAACTGATGCGCAAGATTCTGAAGCTCTTATTTCGATTGAAGTGATGTTCATAAGCCCTCAATACATGCCCAACGAAAAAGGAACTGAATTACTAAGGATTGCTAGTGTGCAATTCAATAACTTGGATATAATTGGTAAATCAAACACAGTACTCGAATTCGTGAAATTGGTTTTTAACATAGGAAATTTTGGTTTTTAAGCTAATCAAGAAACAATTATTGAACTGATTGGATTTTTAAAATTGATTCTGCCTGCAAATGCAGATGAAGAAAATACAGAAGGTTCGATTGCTTCACTCTCCATTTCTGAAGAGGAAAAAGTATATAATCGGATTGTTAAAGCTTTTAACACGTTTTAACATTTTTTATCATAAATTGTAGTTAAATTCTGAAGTGACAACAAGGATTGAATTAAATTTCGATTTTCATCGCTTGAGCGTACTTTTAATGAGAGTTGTTAGTAACAAAGATAAAAGTAGTTCGGCCAAAAAAGTTGCTACAGCTACTATGAGTGGTGCTCGCATTTGGGCATCCTTAGGTGAATGACTTAAATTTTTTTCAAAAACTTTATTATTATACATATTTTCTTGTTTCAGGAACTTCTGTTAAAATTCAGGGATCTTTAGGTGGCTTACAAGTTCTAGACCTGACTCCTGAAGGATCAGTGCATCAAAAGGTGTTGAGCGTTGGCCACGATCCTTTGTGCAATCGTAACGTGGATCTTGTTAGTAGACTACATAGTGAAGTTTACAAGAGTTCTGTCAACGGTGAAAAGATTCGCTGTGATTCTGATCAAAAAGCTTTCAGCTTTGTGATAGAGCAACCCGAACCAACCAATGTTAGCAATACGTCACGAGTGACTCAAAATAAAAAAGAACCAGTAGCTTTAGATGTTATGTTGCGGATGGCTTCTGTATGCTACACTAATTCTTCAACGTTTTTAAAAGAATTTGCTCTGTGCGTTACTGAATTTCAAATTTATATGGCGAATTTGGCTGTTTCAATTAAAACTGCTGCTGCTGAAGTGGCTTTTGAAATAGTGAGCCGCGGAACTGACGCATTATCATCTTCTATTTATGCTGGTATCTACGAATTGCCACTTGGTTCTGGTAGAAGTAATTCAAAATCATATGAGAACATTGAACTGTTTCTACCCCCCTCAGAAAAGGAATCGATTGTTGGCGAAACAGAAATAAGGTATTAATTCTATCGAGTTGTTTT
>JAQIXT010000864.1:0-22974 GCA_034700445.1 Stenotaenia linearis | reverse complement strand
CAAGGTGGCGAAAGTAACTCGTTGCCACCTCGTTACAGCAAAAAAGGAACTCGTTCCAGGGAACGCGTTACATGTAATGCGTTCCTACCCATGTCTGGTAAAAAGCCTTTATTACGAAAGTTGATGATGAATTATGGCACAAGAGACTTGGACACGTAAATTACAATTCCATTCGAAAAATAAGAGATCAATTGGTTGACGGACTTAAATATGAAGGAAAATGCAAAAACAATATTTGCAAGAGTTGCGTTCTGGGAAAGATGACACGAAAAGACACACGACAGAATTGAAGGATATCAATCGACCACCGCTTACGAATTACTGCATTGCGATTTAGTAGGAGCGATTACACCGCAAACGAAAGGAGGAAAATGTTATGCATTGACGATTATCGATGAAAGCATTTATTCGATTGTTGGCTACAAAAGATCAAACGAATGACGAACTGAAAGCGTTAATTTTGACATTTAATCATGAAAACAAGATTGTAAAAGGATTAAGAACCGACAACGGCGGTGAATTCATTGACAAAGAATTGGGAAGTTTTTTAATCGAAAATGGAATTAAGCACGAATTCACCACAGCTTTTAATCAGCAAAGCAACAGCATAGCTGAGAGATGGAACTGCACGATGTTAGAATGCGCAAGTACGATGTTAATTGATTCCGAAATGCCACTAAGTTTTTGGGGAGAAGCGTTTCGTTGTGCGACTTGTGTTGAAAACTAGCTAATTAACATGGCTTCGGATTCAAAAACGTATGAAAATATTTAAAAATTGTTTTAATGGAACTATTTTTGGGTGATTGCTGCAATGGATGTCAAGATGTACTGACAACTCCCCCCCCCCTCCTTGCAAAAATAATGTTACACACATGTTTAGTTTTCTAAGGCTACAGCAAATTAATTTTTTGTTAAATGCAGCATACAATACTAATTTCAGAAATATTTATTCAACAATGTATTAAACAATGTATTAAACCTCAACACTTTCTTTGTCATCTATTCGCTTATAGTGGTGAAATTTTATTTCTAACCCCATTAAGAAATCTGATATGAGTGAAAGATTTGCAATACTATTTGACTAATATCTTATACTCAGAAAATGGAGATGATTTCAAATCTACTGCCAAAGAGTATGAACTTGATCTTACAACGTCCAAAGCACAGTCAATTGACAGCAAGATAGTACTGTGTTGAATATAATCCTGTATTCCAATTGGAATATCAAAGTTCTTATGAACTTTAAAATTTTCATCTTGGGAAATTACCAATTTTCCCGCTTCAAGGGCAATTTTGCCAAACCATTGATACATTTCTTTCAATCTCGTACTTGCTTGTTTAAACTGGAAGGTTTTGATCAGTTTAATGATCCAAAATAATTCCACACGACAGTCCAGTAATAGCTGCAATGTGTCATCAAAGTCTACATTATCATTTCTGACATTGTTTTCATGTATAAATTCTTGGATAAGAAAGTTTCGTGAATACATTACGTCAAGAATTCTGACGATATCTTCCATGGTTTGGGCCTTACTATCTATATCTATATTTTCGAAATGGACTCTGTCTGTCCGTCCGTCCGTGTCTCAGCTTTATCAACTTCAATGTGAACTTTAGTAAAAAAATTAGACCTTATATAGGTCATTAGCATAGAGTTTTCCTATGATCACGTGACATTTTTCAGAGATGGGCAGACCTTAAAACTTCAATTGCGTGCCTCTTTTCAAATTAAATAAAATATTAGCCATCAGTTTCCTAAAACCACTCAATCCAATGCAAAAAATCACGTAGTATCCAAAAATCTACTTTGTTTTGGCACTGGAACACTATTTTTGCCGCTAAGAACCCTTTTTTGGGTTCGGCAGCAAATTAAAATCAAATTAGGCCCGATCCACAACTTTCTATAAAGTTGTATTAAATTTTAGCTATCAGTTTCCTAAAACCACTCAATCCAATGCCAAAAACCCCGTAGAATCCAAAATTCTACTTTGTTTTGGCACTGGAACACTATTTTTACTGCTACGAACCCTTTTTCAGGTTTGGCAGCAAATTAAAATCAAATTAGGCCCGATCCACAACTTTCTATAAAGTTGTATTAAATTTTCGCCATCAGTTTCCTAAAACCACTCAATCCAATGCAAAAAACCCCGTAGAATCCAAAAATCTACTTTGTTTTGCGATTGAATTAGTATTTGGCCCCTAAACCCCTTTCTTGTGATCGCAATCATGAAAATGAAATTGTGTAGTCACGTGACTTTGTTCCGACCAATCACAGCCCGGAAAACGGACAGACAGAGTCCATTTCTGAAATACAGATATAGATGTCGCCGTGAGTTCGAAAACTCAAAAAAGCGGTTGGAGCAAAGGTCAAAAACCCAATATTACACATGATTGAGACGATTCGGATGTCAAGCATTTGTTTATATCGAACCGTTTCAAAGGGTTAAACTTGAGCCGAAGAGTGAAGAAGGAATTTTTGTTGGATGTTCATCCAAACGGAAAGCATATCGGATTTACATGCCGATAAAACGAGATTAAGGAGAGTCGAGACGTGAAATTTGGTGAAGGATTAAACGGTTGGCCAAAAGTGAAAAAGGAAGAAGACAATGAGATATGCGGCAATTCAAAAGTTTTTATTTAAATTTTACGACGAGGCTTCAAGAGGAGAGGAGAGGAATGGGATGAATGGAAGGAGGCCTTGAAAAGCGAAATCAAATTGATTAGAAAACACGATGTTTGGGATTTAACTAAATTACCCAAGAGTAGGAAAGCGATTCGAAGCAAATGGGTGTACAAGAAAAAATTTCGGCCTCGCGGTAACGTTGAAAGCTACAAAGCGAGATTGGTAGTTGTCAGATATAGCCAAATAATCGGGGATGATTAATACGACACTTTTTTACCCGAGTTAATCAACTACGTGAATATACAGGAGATGATTTACGATCATTTCTCAACCGAGCGGAAGCATTGTACTTCATCGTCCCTGGTCAAATTGGGGACTAAGATCAACTTTATAGAGTTTTGGCAGGTTTATCACCATTATCAAAGAAGATTTTAATGGATTGTAAGGCACCGACAGGTCGATCGTTTCAAGAATTACGAGAATTTGTTGCTCGACATTATGAACAAATCGACAATAGGAATTTTGCTGCGATGACTGTAAAAGATTGTGAAGAAGCCAAGAATTTTAAGGAAAAATTAAGAAAAATTCGACGTCAGAGTAATGGATTAATTTATCTCCCTTCGTACTTTGAAACTGAAGCTGGAGTGGATCAGACCCACCATATCAATGGGAAACCTGACAATACACATCGGGAAAATCCCATGAAGGAACCATCGAAGCCTTGGGCAAAATCCTATGTGGTATCAACTTTAAAAGATGATTCAGAGGATGAAGGTACCAGCAAATCATCCGAAGAGGAAAATGACAAAGTTGAAGAGTTAATGTTGCCAACACATGGCCAGGAGGAGGGTCAACTGCTGGTTTCACATGCATATGTGGTACAGAAAGCCAAGGAATGGTGTGTGGGGTATAAAGCGATGGATTGGGGAAATAAGACGTCGATTGCCAAGGATAAAATTGCATCGAGATTGAAGTTTAAAGACAAAAAACCAACTTCAAGTTATAGGACAGGTCCGAAGACATGGTTTGAATGCAACAAAGAAGGTCACTTAGCTCGTGAGTGTCCTGAGCATTTGAAGAAAGAAAAAGCACAAGCCAAAGCATATCAAGCTGGATTGACAGCATTCAAGGCTGAGATGGCCACAGCGCTGAAGTCGTTATTCAAGGAAGAGTTGCAGCATGTCACAGACTCACTAACAAAAAACTTGAAGCTGTCGAAGTAGGCGGACTGGAGACGTCTACTGAGACGGAAGTCTGCCTCGGAAGAAAAAGATAAGGTGTGGTTGACAGAGAACTGTAACCCTGCACCTGAAAAGGGAGCAGAGGAACCGCCAGAATGGTACTCCGAGTTACCAGGAGTGAGCGATGCAGAAGACTGTGTTAGAATTAGGTTGTTTTTCAGCTGTAACATGACGATTTGGCAATGATGAATATACAAATAGGACCCAAAACTCATGTTAGTTTCCTAGATTCCGGAACAAGTCACTGCATTATCTCGGCACAGCTCGTGGATGAACTAGGATTATGTGAATTTGTTGAAACGTTAAATAGAAACGTTTATGTTGATACTGCTGTTAAGAGAGTTCAACCAGAGGGAGTAGTGCAAATAACATTCAAATGGGACTGTGGCTATGAAGTTTGGCTGTTTATAGTCATTCCTCATTATCAAAATTTATTGTTGGTCGGAATGGATTTAATGCAATATCTTGTGATTCAACCAAACCCATTCACTCGTACTTGTAATATTGTAAAGAAGTTGTTGTGTTGAGTGATTGGTCGTGTGTGGTGTAGGCCTACGGTTGTCGTATTGTTGGGTGATTGTTGCGGTTGCTGTGTGTGAATGGGATTGTTGCGGTTGCTTTGGGTTGGGTTGTTGTTATTGATTTTTGGAGAATAAGGAAGTGAGTTTTGCAACCTAACTGCAGCATTCCTTCCACCACATTTCAATTGGTGTCAGAAGTGGGAAATGGAGCTGTTCTGAAAGTTCCAGGCACCTGGGCCAGCAGATGTGTGTAGCTGACCTTCATATAAATAAGGAGCGGAGAGGACGTGGAGGCAACCCTAATGATTGGCTTTGCTTGACAAGAAGTGGAGGTGAAAGCCTGGTGCTGACCATGGCGACTCCGGCTCTGGCTATTCCTGTGAATGTGTTGTGCATCCAGCCTCCAGAGTTTCACAGGGATGCGGCAGTTGATTTTGAGCGGTACCTGGAGGTATTTGAGAGTTGCACAACTGGGAATGGATGGCCGGACAAGCTTCGCTGCTTCGCATTGATGGGGAAACTGAGAGGAACCGCATTGGAGTTTTTTGGTATGCTGCTGCAAAAAATCAAGGAGGATTACGGATTGCTGGTTCAAGCTTTGACGACACGCTTTCGGCCCTTCGTCAACCCCGACGTAGCAAAGATGGAGTTGGCTCATTGATTGCTGAAGCCATGCAAAGATTGGCCACAGTATGCACAGGCGGTCCTTGAGCTAGTCCAGCATGCCTTTGGCACTATGGGGATAACATCGTGAATTTGATGGCCACCGATCGGTTCGTTAATGGCCTCTCTAGTTCCTTTTGTTCGGTACGAGGTCCGGAAGGCGGCACCGGCCACGTTACAAGAAGCAGTCGCATCAGCACAGAGGGAGACAGTCCTTCAGCCCCTGAAGACAGGTCAAGCATGTCATGCGGCCCAGCAAGCACCGGCAATGGGGCAGCATCTGGTGCAAGATGCCATCGTCAGTTTGACACAGCAAGTCGCAATGTTATCGGCCAGACTAGACAAATTGGAAGTGCTGGCCGTCAGGGAAACTGGTCGTCGCCCAAGGGGGAACTGTTACCTGTGCGGTCAAGCTGGACATTACCGCAACGAATGTCCGCAGCGACAGCAGCATGCGGAAAACTAGGACCCCTGAAGACACTGGACCAGCCAAATGGGGAAGTGATTTCAATGGTCCATCATCACAAAGAGTTCAGTACACTGATCGGGATCGATTGGCTAGCAAGTACAGACCTCATCGATGTTATCCGCCAGCCAACCTCTGTGGCTGCAAGGCTCAATTCCTCAAAGAATGTTGCTGCTCTGCTTGATAGGGGTTCGGCCCTAAACCTGATTCGGCCAGATGTTTTAGTCATAGCAATGCCGGGATGGCACAAATTTGTAAATCCATTGGGGGCTCGTGTCTTCACTAGGAGTGGTCCAATCCCGATTCTAGGCGAAGTTGACATGCCACTTTTATTGGTGAGTTGACAGCCAAGCAATTATTTTTGGTGACCTCGGCCGACGTCCCCGGCATGTTACTCGGCATCGACTTTCTGCTGCCTCGTGAATGTTGTGTGGATTACCAGGCGAAGGTTGTGGACGGACGGCACTGTTTCGATTCTGATTGATGCTTTGGGACCAGCTTCCTATGGAGTCTTAATGGATGACAACACCAGAGGGGCAGAGCGAGTGTGTTTGGGAGAGACAGTGGTGGTGCTAGCCAACTCCCAGTACACGTTCCCTGGGCTGATGTCACATCCCTTCTCCTTTCCTGGTCGATTCTGATTCGAAGGCTCCACGAAAGCTCGCCACACCAATGGTTTACTATTTGCGAGGGCATTAGTGGATGGCTATTCGCCGGTAATTCCAGTGATGGTTGTTAACATCACGACCAAGGACATTAAGTTGTTTAAGAAAACATTGGGTTACGTGGTGGCAACTACGGATGAACTTGCAAGAGAGAGCACGGACTTGTTAGCCGATCAGTCATCATTTCCGTTACACCATTGTGGTGCGGATAATGATGCTGGGTCATATCCGTCCAGATTGAGGGAGGCCAGTATGTACTCGCCGACCGGCCTCTCGACGGATCAAATTGCACAGGTCGAACAGTTCCTGCTCGCATCGAGAGATGTTATTGTGGAACATTACGCGGATTTAGGCTGCACGACCGTGCTACAGCATCATATTGATACTGGTACTGCTTTGCTCATTAAGCAAGCTTCTTGGCATACACCATATGTGCAGCGGCACATGGTACACCAGATGGTCAATGCCATGTGTGAGCAAAAGATCATCGAACCATCTGCATCTCCCTGGGCGTCGCCTATCGTTTTGGTGAAGAAGAAGGATGGGACAACAAGGTTTTGCATCAATTTTCGCAAGCTAAATGACGTAACGAAAAAGGACAGTTACCCGCTTCCGAGAATAGATGACTTATTGGATGCCGTGCAGGGTGTGCAGTGGTGCTCATTGTTGGATCTGATTAGTGGTTATTGGCAGATAGCCTTGGATGAGAATGCCAAAGAATAATGGGCACTTGTGACTAATGTGGTCTTTATCAGTTTCTGGTGGTGCCGTTTGGATTAACCAATGCACCTGCGACATTTCAGTGCTTGATGGAACTGGTCCTATCTGGGTTGGCTGGAAGACATGCCTTGTGTACATTGATGACATCATAATCATGGGGTCAACCTTTCAGGAGCATTTGGAGAGGCTGACCGAAGTTTTTCGTTGCTTGCTATCTGCTGGGCTTAAAGTCAAGCCAAAAAGTGCCAGCTGTTCACGCATGAAGCTGATTTTTTGTGTCATCATGTTACTCCGCTGGAAATTTCCGCTGACCCTGCAAAAATAGAGAAAGTTTGGAAATGGGCAGTACCGACGACGGTGGGAGTGCTTCGCACCTTCCTGGGGTTTGCATCTTACTACCGCCGGTTTGTAGCTGATTTTGCTACTGCAGCGTCACCTTTGTTTAAGCTCTTAGCCAAGGATGCGGTTTTCCAGTGGACTGATGTCTGCCAATCTGCAGTGCACTGATGTCTGCCAATCTCCATTTGACCGCCTCGTTCACTGCTTAACCACAGCACCCGTCCTGGCTGGTTGGTGACTGGGTTGTGGATGCCGAAGCGAGCGACGTTGGTCCGGTAGCTGTTTTGACCCAGGTTCAGGACCCAGGTTCGGGACGGGGAGGAGAGGGTCATCATGGATGCTAGTCGGAAGCTGAGCCCAATCGAAAAGAAATAGTGCACCACCAGAAAGGAATTGTTGGCCATTTTGTTTGCATTGGAATAGTTTTAAATTTATGTGCCGGGATGTCCATGCATCGTCGGATTGGACCATTATGCTTTGCAATGGTTGATGAAGTTCAAGGAGCCGGATGGTCAAGTGCCAAGATGGTTAGAGCGGTTGAGTGAGTACGACTTTACAGTTGTTCATTGTCCGGGGTTGCAACATGGCAATGCAGACGAGCTTTCTAGATTGCCATGCCGGCAATGCGGTCACGGTTCGGACTGTAGCGGCGAGCAAGTCGTAGAAATCAGAATGAAAGTGGCAATTAACGCTTTCCTGGAGGAGGTGGAGGACCGAGGAAGGATGCCCCTGCAGCCTGGTTTGTCGACAGTGTCGTCCAGTTGGTGGAAGAGTCATCAGCAACTGGATCCTGCTGTTCGATGGATCATTGATCGCAGGACGCCTGAACACCGTCCGGTGGCAGATGAGGTATCCTCGGAGTCGAGGCGAGCGCATATCCTGTGGTCTCAGTGGGACAGATTAAGAGTCACCTACGTCGTGCTGTATCGCTTGTGGTGGGAATGTGGTGGGGTGGCCCGTTGGCAATTGGTGGTGCCGTGGACTCTGCGTTTGGAGGTGTTACATCATCTACATGATGCCCGGGTGGCAGCTCATTCCGGATTGCAGCGGGTGATTTCACAGTTGCAGCAGCATTTCTATTGGCCTGGATATCAGGGCAAAGCGAGGCGTTGGTGTTTGCACTGACGTTGTGCGAGGCGGCGAAGCCTCTGGGACGGCATCGGATGGCGCCACTGTCAGCAGGGACTACGGGCTATCCTCTTGGCTGCGTGACTATTGATTTGGTGGGACTGCTTCCTCGGTCGTCGAATGGGAATCGCCACCTGGCAGTCATTGTCGACTACTACACCAAGTGGGCGGAGGCATATACGGTGAAGGACATGTTGGCATCGACGGTGGCAAAGGCATTTTGCAGTCAGTTTGTTACGCGGTTCGGAGTTCCTGATGCCTTGCACTCGGACCAGCGGCGGTCATTCGCGTCGGCTGTGTTCGAGGGAATGTGCCTGGAATTGGGAATCCGGAAGACTTCAGCGATGGCATACCACCCCCAGTCGAACGGTCTGGTGGAGCGTGAGAACCGTACCATCAAGGATGTGCTGCGTGTGCTTGGAGGGCAATGTTTCGGCATGGCAGGATGAATTGCCTTTCGTGCTGATGGCTTATCGGTTGATCGTTCACTCCTCTACGTGGAAGACACCTCATTTATTGATGACCAGTAGGGAAATGACATTGCCGGTAGAAGCTGTGTACGGAACTGGAGCTGGGACCGCTCTCCCAGTGCCGGAGTTCGTAGACGGGCTTCGTGAGCAGCTGCACAAGGCATTTGAGGTGGTTCGGGAGCGGCTCAAGAGGCCCAGCATCGTCAGAAAGTCATCTACGATCGTAGTGTGCAAGGTCGGATGCTTGCAGCAGGCGATCGGGTGTGGCTGGAGCAGCCTGCTCGCCGGCAGAGAAGGGGTGGAGGTTTGAGACTGCCCTGACAGGGGGGTCCATTCTATGTGGTTAGGTGCTTTGGCTCAAGAAACCTATGTAGTGGCCATGCCGGGCTGTTGTTCGAGGGTGGTCCACTTCAATTGTCTCAAGCCCTATGTGAGTCGTGTGGACGTCATTCTCTCCGCAGAGCCACGTAATTTGCCAGATGGCCAGTGGACGATGATGAGTGGGGTGACAGCCCAGCGATTCATCCGCCGCCGGTGCGGGTGCCTGTTTGATGTCGCTGGCGTGATGTTTCCCCGGTGTCCGTCACTGTCCACCACCGGGAGCGGCAACCAGTTTGGGATGGATCAAGCTTGTGAACCTTGATTGTCGTTTATGGACCATTAGTTTTAATGTGACCCAGTTTTTGGGGCCTGTTGTTAGGGGGGAGGTAGTGTAAAGAAGTTGTTGTGTAGAGTGATTGGCTATGTGTGGTGTAGGCCTATATTTGTTGTATTGTTTGGTGATTGTTGCAGTTGCTGGGCATGAATGGGATTGTTGCGGTTGCTATGGGTTGGGTTGTTGTTGTTATTGTTTTTTTGGAGAATAAAGAAGTGAGTTTTGCAACCTAACTGGCATTCTTTCCACCACATTTCAATATAATTAATAAGTATGAGGAGAAGTATGCGAAAATCGCATTCCAAGTGATAGGCAATCCACATCACGATCAGGAGCAAGAAGCGTTTATATTTGAACAACAACATTGCTTCTCCGCATTCAACGCTGAGCTTCAGCATGATAATGTTCTATCATTTGTCATTGATGATACTTGTGTCGACTTGGATCACGCGAAAGTGTTAAAAAATGTGTTGAGTCATTATGAGAAGTTCTTTTCTAGTATGCCAGGGTGGACTCACTTAGTGCAACATGAAATTGAGTTGACACATGACCATCCTATTCAAGTGCCGTTCAAACAATGCAATCCACACAAAAATGGCAAATGTTAAATGTCATGTGTGAAGATTTACTACAAAAAGGAATTGTAACAAGCAACTGGGGAATATGCAACAAGAATCCTGTTACTCATGTGTCCGGATGCAGATCTATGCTTATGTATTGACTACCGGCCAATCAAGAAATACATGGTGATGGCCCTGATTCAGATGTCATCAATTGAGTCGATAATCAATGAGTTAGGACCATTTCATTGGGTATCCACATTGGACTTAAGTAAGGGATACTGGCAGATAGAAGTCACGCCGGAGGATCAAGTGAAGACAGCTTTTTACTTGCCCCTGGAGTCACTGATGTTCAACGTTATGCCTTTTGGCTTGGTCAATGCCCTGAGTAGATTTCAAAAATTGATTGAATGTGTATTGGGTAAAGCATTGTATGATTAAGCATGGGCGTATCTTTTCAATATTGTAATTATCAGCAACTTGTTTGAGGCGCACATGAAGCATCTGGATTCTGTCCTTAGCAAACTCACAAAAGCTGGACTTCACATCAATCCTAAGAAAAGGAAATTTTACCACAAGGAATTGGATTTTCTGGGCTTCCAGATTGGCATTAATGGTATTTTGTTGGACCCTAAGAAAATCCAAGCGATTAAGTAGGATAGGATTAGGGGGTGCATTGATGCAGGAGAGGATGATTGAGGGAAAATTAACACCAATTCCAGTTATGTTCATCAGCCGGAAGCTTTAGGATGCCGAAAAAAATTATTCGGCAACTGAACTTGAATGCTTAGCTGTTGTCTGGGCAATCAGAAAATTTCGCTATTACTTAGAATACACAAACTTAACAGTATGGACCATTTCAGGACCATCAAGCTCTGAAATGGCTGATGGCTCTCAAGGAACCCGTTGGTCGCCTCGCATGATGGCAGATGGAATTAACATCCCACTGCATGCAAATTGACTATAAATGGGGTAAACACAATGTTGTTGCTGATGCACTGTCTCGTATGCTGGTTAACACACCTGAAGAAGACGACGAAGATGGTTTAGTAGATACACTCTTGCAGTTTTGTCCAACAAAACCAAGAAGATGGAAATTCAAGAAACTAAACAAACTGCCTGAATTTCAGGAGGATCGATCAGACATTGCTCTTTGGAGTAAGATTTACTTACACCCAGAAGATGTGGTTCAAACTCAGGCCAGACATTATAGACTAAGACAGAAATGATTGCCGTCTTCACCACAACGATTAATGAATTGTTGAAGTGTGATCCACCAACGCGTGATGAATTGATTGCTGCACAACAACATGATCCATACTGGATCCAATGGATTAAACATGACATCTTGCCTCTGAATGTCACGATGGCTGGTGACATTCGGCGCTTCCAACACAGCCTCTTTGTTCATTTTGGACAATGGTTTACTGCTCAAACACTATACCACCGATGAGGAAAACTTGGAGAATCAAAGTAATGCATTAAAGATAGTAATTCCGCATTCTTTATTGGGAAAAATTCGTTAGATGGTACATGGACACCCGCTTTCGAACCATCTGGGCGTCAATGCACCTTGCATCGGGCGAAACAGTTGTATTACTGGGCCTAACATGCAACAAGATATACATCATTTCATCCGTCATTGTCATCAATGTCAGGCATATGAGCCAAGGAAGAAAGTAAGTACTGTGTGGACTTACTCCATTGTGTCCACTTGCACCACATGTCACATGGTCTATTGACTTATGGGGCCCAAGAGAACATCCAAACACGGAAATTGCCATTTGTTGGTAATAATGGATGTTGCAACTCGCTGGCCGGAGTTTTA
Source organism: Stenotaenia linearis (assembly GCA_034700445.1). Classification (NCBI taxonomy): domain Eukaryota; kingdom Metazoa; phylum Arthropoda; class Chilopoda; order Geophilomorpha; family Geophilidae; genus Stenotaenia; species Stenotaenia linearis. Next base: position 11,095 of record JAQIXT010000864.1, on the reverse strand, counting down.
TCCATTAAAACATGCAACTACTGACCGCATTGTTGAATGTTTATATGTCATGGCCTTAAGGTTTGGATTTCCACATAAATTGATTTCCGACAATGGACCGCAATTTGCATCTCACATGTATGCGGTGTTTTGTAAGAAGTTTGGAATCAAACAATCAATGATGTCATATTACCATCCCCAAGCATACCCGGTTGAACGCTTGAATAGGGACATTAAGTATGCATTAGCTATATTCACAGACATTCACAAACGGTGGGAAGAATACTTGCGCAAAATTGCGTTCAGTATTCGGTCCAAAGTCAGTCGGACGAGAGGTTTTTCGCCGGCTTATCTCAATTTTGGCTGAGAATTACGGGTCCCGTGGACATTAAACGTTGAACTACCCACATCATTGCTTTTGGATCCAAAAAATCTGCATGAATATGTTCGACAGTTGGAACAGACGATTGCGGAGACATATAAACATATGATGTCGCACATTTTTGATTTGGGAGATCAAGTTACTAAACATCAATGTGTGTTACCATTCACAAAATTTAGAGTGAATGATTTGGTATGGCTCAAGTCGCATGTGTTGTCAAGTGCAGATAAAAGTATTAGCAGCAGTTTGTCTGATGCCAGAGATGGTCTTTTTGTCAACACTAAGTGTTTGGGTGGGAATTCGTTCGAATTAAAGCATCTGGTTGATGACGTCATAATCAAGGCGGTCAATGTCGCTGACTTAATCACATATTTTCTGGAATTTGTGCAACCGGATTGAAAAATTTATCAAATATCAGTAAATGAATCGACAAGTAGTGAAAACACTATTTTTCAATGATGCCGAGGTTGAATTTGTACCTGAAACAGAATCGACCAATGAGAGCTCAGCAAGAACAAGTGAGGAGCTTCTGGATGCTACCACCATGTCAACATCGATGCCACCATCACCACCAGCTGTGGTGGCTAATGTTGAATTTGAAGAAAATGTGTTTTTACCTCCATTTTCCATATCACGACTGAATATCGCGACCGATATATCGCAATGCAAAATATTGTGCAGCAAAATGCTGCCAATTCAAAGTGTCCATTCACCCATACAGGAAGGGTGAGGGCACGAGAGTAGTTAAAACAATATACGAATGGGATCGTTGACTCTAGGGGTAACTTTGTCGTCCCTGGGTAAGCTGATCAATGGAAGGGTGTGACATCATAACCAACTTGAATGTCACAGCGATCGGTCAACAACTATATAAATGAAAGATTATCATCCGATTAGGAATGATGGCAGAAGGCGGAGAGGAGGAAAAGAAACCAACTAAGAAAGAAGAGATGGAGTGGAACATCACAGAAGAGGAAGCGGAACCGCTTGATTACGAAGCACGAAAGGGGCTTCATGATTTGGAGCAAATTACTGATGGAAAAATCAAGGTATAACTTCAGTGATAGGCCTAATGAAATTGAAAGGTCAAAAGAAGATTTCTTGAAATAATTGATTGATTTCATGAGAGAGCAAGATAAAATCACTGTTCAGGACAAAATTATGTTTATTTGGAAAAAGTTATTGTTTTTCAATCGGAAAGTGAAGGAATGTGTTCGTGGAGTGTGACGTCACAATTATGTTGGTGGTGCCATCTCTCGACAATTCGGAAAGCTCTGTTGGGACTTAGAAGTTTTAACAATAGAGTAAAATAATTAAAAGTTTATTCTTGTCTGAACTTTTAGGGATTGCCAGCAAAGACATATCACCAGATGAATACTTGGGATGCGATCGAGTACTCTCCCTAATACCACCAGATGTTAATGGGACTTGCCATTAGTCAACATGCAGGGGAAGAGGAGGGACTTATGGCCGTATTAGGCCTAAGCTGTTAGTCCCTCAGGAGGCCACTGACCTGGTCACGCGACCTGACCGTATAGTGCAGTGTTCAGTTGTGTCCTCCTGGGTGCCTGGTGTCCCAACGATAAGTGAAAGTAGCTATATGCTGGGCCAAGAAGCTAAGGAGGCCTAAAGGCGTCCTTAGCCTAACATTAATGTTAATGTTAGGCGTAGAGGTTAATGTGAAGAGAGAATGAGGGAAGAAAGAGAAGTAGCAGAGAGAATCTTTACTAGACCTTCTCTCTAAGAGAGAAGGAAAACTTCTGACTTAAATCTAAGATACAACAATCCAAGAAACCTCTGCATCACACCTTTGTTAAAAGCAACAATGATCATTGGTGTGATGCAGCAGGCCATTATTACTAACAATATATATCTAAAAGAAAACAACAAAGAAAAGAATAAAGAACATAAAAAGGCTTAAGCTAGGCTTAAAGCTAGGCTTGGAGCTAGAACATCCTCCCCGGCCGTGACGGCATCGTCACACCTCCAGATGGTACAGTTGCTGGACAGCTTGACGAAATTGGGTCCCAGTGGCTGATAGTACCTCGCATGCCTGGATCTTGCCATCTCGTCCGGGATAGCATGGTTCTCACTGCACCCCTCGGTTGGGAGAGCTGCCGGATTATTTATGACCTATTTACGAAGGACAGGATGCAGCATTGGCACTGTAAGAATGGAATACACAGAACGATTAGAGAGTAACTCGAATACCACTTGAATGGTCTTTATTAGAATGAAAATATCTTATATACTAAAAGAAAGGAAGGGGTCAAGTCAGGTGATCAGCTAGGTATTGCTGATGACCTCATCTCATATGGCGGAGTCATGCCATCTCACAGGCACGAATACATTTGTCAAAAGCAATTTATTTGCGATGGGGAACACGATGAACGATTGGCGAGTATGTTCCGAACGCATTGAAGTGGCGATGGGACACCGTGATGCCGCCAAACACTGATCCAGCTGGACCAATGTGGACGTCCATTATTGGTGCCGAGTTTGGTCCGACACAAGCAGAAAAAATTTATTATGATTGCTGGTGTCGGTTGCCACAATGCAGAGAGAAAATCCTAAAACAGTTGGCGGAATCCTTGCAATCAACGTTAAGAGATGCCATTGCTAAACAGCAAGCACGTCAGAAGGAAATAGAAGAATGTCGGGCACAGAAAGTACCAGTTGACTGCAACAAACTGATGCGGTCTGAACGACATCAAGAAAGGATGGGTGGTATTGAACCCAGGGCTGTTGTGCCATACGTCATTCCGACGACGTATACGGAAGCTTTGATTCATATGAGGGCAAGAATGCCAGGAAGGATGATGCCATCTGTGGTGGTTTCCAATCGGTTTCCAAGTGAGACCAGTGTCGTATCAACAACGACTCCACATCAAGGTAGAAATGCTACCGATGACGATGAAACGTACCTACCAATTAAGTCAATTTTAAAAAAGGATGATCCTAAGCGAGTCTCATTCGATTCAAGACCTCGTTTGACCAGCCGACCTTGTGGAGTGAGCCGTACGCGGAGCAAGAGTCGAGGACGAGATGACAGTCAACCACGTTCATCCGAGCCGAAGGCGAAGTCATTCACGAGGACGAGACGTTGAACACGGCCGATGGGAATCGAATCACCATCGAGAGTTGATCCACGAAAAAGAGATAAGTAACCACCGAGAATCATCGGAAGTTCGCGATACTGATTATCATAGAGAGGCTGATCATCCCAAAGATAAGGATTATCGGAGGGATTCGAGCCATCGCCGTACACCCAGTCGGGTATGGGAATTCATTAAGACCCAACGAACGCAAGAGGAGCCCGGAAGTGGAAAAGAAACAGGAGGCTCCGAAGCCACTGATGGAGGTGGATGTGGTGCAGCCACATTCATATAATCAAGCACGAGAGAATCTAAAAGCATCATATAAAAAGGTGTTTGTGCCTGAAGAAGAACCAGCCAAGGACTGGGGAGTTATGTGAATGCTCGACTGCCACAGTGATCAACCCAAAGCAACAAAACAACAAAAGGATGAAACAATTGCATCTGGTCATGAAGTAGCAAAGTGGGGCGGTGCATATCCAAATGTTAGGACTGTGCACGATCAGAGGCACCACGATCAGAGTCAACGAAAAAGTCTAAGACCAAGCAACCTCGTGTTTCGACTCTGGGGTTGCAACCGGGGCTAAACATTTCCATTTGCGAGGCAATGCAACAGACTGAATGGATGGATGAGGAGCAATGGCAATGGGTGAATGAGGCTACACGTTGTTTAATGCAGTTGTGTAAAGAGTTCATGGATTCATCTGTTCCCGACGATCCTTTTAATCGAGCTGAATGGCATCAGCGCATCTTGGTGCTGATATGATTTGTAGTAGCTGTAGGGGCGTTTAAGAGTGATGATTGCATGGTGGCCGCTTGGATCAGGGTTTGCTCAAATCGGGAATTAATTGTGCCAGGGTTGCAACACCAATGGGATCGGTTATTATCAAACTTGTGGAACGTATGATGGAATGCCGAGTGACTAACTAGGAATATAAGAGTAAAAGAACGCCACTACACAACATTATGTGAGTGGATTAAATGAAAAGATGGGGCCGTTGCCAACACAAGTAGTAGTGCTGTGGAGGCGAGTCAGTCCGGTAACGTGTCATCACCCCCAGGGACGTCTGGTGACACCGCTTTGTGGAAATCCAACCACCCAGGAGATCAGTCAGGAATTGCAGCGTCACCACATGCTGAAAGTAGTGAAGTTGAAATGGCTGTGGAAGTAGAAGGAAACCCTCCTGGTGTGGTTTCAGGAATCAGGTTGTGTCCGTTCTCTGGTTTGTTTGCACGGTTAGTTGAGGATTTTCCTGGGTTAGGACCCGCGTTTCTCGGGAGCGGTAAGACATTTCCTGAATTTGGCACGGGATCGGGGTCGCAATATGCATCGTTGGCTTATGCGTGAATTGTTGGGCCCTGCTCCATTTGTTTGCCACTAGTGTGTTTTGCATTGCGTCGCAAAATGAAGAAGAAGAGTTTAGTTGGCATATGTCCCCGTTGTCAATGCACCACCTCATTCCAGAAGTTTGGGTCCACTCCAGGGATGAGTTTCGGGATGTGCCTGAGTTGGGGCATTTATATTATTTGAATGAGGATGAGAATCCAGCAGATTTGACAAGTTCCCTCGCCCAGGTCTATTCTTCTGCCGATTTGGAGAAGATGCGAGGGATTTGGGTCGAGTGACCAGCACCATGGAAATGATTGTGTTAATGAACGCTGGAGGGGGGATGTGTGGTGGTGCAAATTAGTGGTGCGTCACTCATGTCTGGCCTCTCAATGATGAGTGTGGCTCGTTCCATTGTCACCACGAGATTTTGGGGATGTGGAATGAGTCATGTGTTGTGAGGGGAGTTGTGCGCTTTGAGCACTCGGAGCGTCACTTGGATTTTTCACTTGGGACTGACACAACATTGTGATTCAGTTCTGGGTTTTTTTTCCAAGTTCGTTCTTAGCAGTGATAACCATTGCGGTCAAGAGTTCTGCATTTCTCTTACTTGGCGACAATGCTAAGTGAGAGTCTAAGAGTATTATTGCCTTGACTCAATTAATTTGAGTCAAGACATCTTCAAGAAACTTGCGATAAGTCGTTTCCAATCGAGGGAGCGCAATCATGGCCGTGGAATCAAGGACCTGGAAAGAAATCAGCTATCCCCTAGACTCTATGTTTTTCTCACACCATTTTGTGAGAGATACTTCATAGGGAGTATTTATAAATTGCTATTACAGTTATTTTGTAAGTGAAAATAATGATAGTTATTTTTCCATCATGCTTGAGGGAAATTCACCCTCTCTTATCATTGTCATTTCCTGTCTACACAAGTCGTGTAATTTGGGTTGTTGCCAAGGCAACTAAACACGTATGATTATTGTGATATTTCGTATAAGAGATTAATTATTATATTTTATTATTATATTTTATACTTTCAAAGAATAAATGAGTATTGATTTTCATCCTAATGAATTAGCATGATTATATTAATAAAGGGATTTTTTAGCTCCGACAAGATACGATAGCGCAATTGAATGTAGACGATTGTTTTACTATAATAAACATATTTTATTCAAGCCATATCAACACATTTGACCTTTGAAAATAAATAAGTGATTCACTAACATCCTCTGAAGTATGAGTTTGTTGCTTCAACTGGGTACATCAAACTTATCAAATTACAGTTGGACCCGCTTATAGCGACCTCGGCTATGGCGTCAACCCGCCTATAGCGTCACTTATGGTCCGGTCCGGCCAAAATGTAGGCATTTCAATGCTAAAAAATTCGCTTATAGCGACATTTTTATAGCTTCAACCCGCCTATAGCGGAAAACGGGTTCCATCACAGTAATAGCCCCCTTATTGCGTCACAACGGTCACGTGACTCGCCAAATTAAGCACCAATTTTTTTCGTTCGTCCATTCATCAGAAAGTAAACAACACTTCACTTTTCAATCGCTTTTCAATTTAACATTCGAGGTGAAGAACATGTTGCGACTTACAAGAAAAACAGTGCATGAAACTAGTCTAGTCGTGAATGCGTTGTGAAAGAAAATTACAGACATTGTGACCATTGAGTTAGTGAAACAAGATGATTTTTTTAAAATAATAAATAACATTTCGTATCATTTGCTTTTGCTATAAAAACAAAGGCAAAATGCATTTCGCTAAAATACCCGATAGAACAAAATTATTTTGCAAATTTTATACAATCGTTATAAGAAAATTTATTTGTAATTACACTATTAGATTTTTGTTATGATGGGGTTTGACCCTACAGCAACGTTAAATTGTCATTGAATTAAATTGTTTTCTAAAAATTACATAGCCTATCGTGAAAATTGCTTTGTAAAATTGAAGCATGACGTAATTTACGAATTTGGTTGTAGTGTCAACCCGCTTATAGCGTCAATTTCAGCCTGGTCCCTTGATTGACGCTATAAGCGGGTCCGACTATAATTAAATTAATTACTCATGAAGTTAAAAATGTTTTTCTAAGTATTTTCTTATTATAACCAAAAATGTTTATGACAATTTTTTTATATTCTAGGTTGAAAGGCTTGTTATTTTACACGAAGAAGCGGAAGATGGAAATGCTATGCCAGATCTCGAAAGGCCGGTTCAAGCAGTTAGTAGGGCTGTGGCTAATTTGATAAAAGTAAGAATTTATTTAATATTAAAATGTTTGTTTCATTATATGTTGTGGCAGCAACTATTATTTTGGAACAAATATATGCACATATTGCATAAACGTTAGAGAAATGCAAAAATTCTATATAAAAAAAGTAACAAATAATTGCATAAACTGCAAAAAAGTTACAAATGTTAGTGGAAATAGCAATAAAAGTAACAAAAATTTGCTGAAATTGAAAATTTTTAAGAGAAAACTGCAGAATTTGAAAAAATTTAAGAGAAAACTACAGAAATTGCAAAAATTATAAAAATTGCTTGCTGTAAAGATGATTTATATTATATTAAATATAATTCAGTAAATAAAAGAAAGATATTTATTTGATAATATTTTCTCTTCAGGTTGGAAAAGAAACCATAAGTAGCAGTGATGACGCTATTCTCAAACAAGATATGCCCGCCGCTCTGCATCGCGTCGAAAGCGCTTCCAAACTGCTGGAAGAGGCTTCATCCATGTTGAAAGCTGACCCATACTCTGGCCCAGCAAGGACAAAGCTAATTGAGGGAGCTAGAGGTTTGATTTCATGTTTTGATGATGTTTTTACATAATAGTTTAACAGTTTTTGTAATAAATCACAGGAATTCTTCAAGGAACATCAGCGCTTTTATTATGTTTCGATGAATCCGAAGTGCGAAAGATAATCAGAGAATGCAAGAAAGTTTTGGATTATTTGGCTGTCGCTGAAGTTATCGAAACGATGGAAGATTTAGTTCAATTTGTAAAGGTATTGGGTTTTCGTACAAATAAAATGACACTGCTTGTTAAGTATTATGTTGTAATTGTCAGGATTTAAGCCCTTGTTTAACTAAAGTGTCACGCGACGTTGACGCACGCGAGAAAGAATTGACTCACCAAGTTCATCGAGAAATACTTGTGCGTTGCCTAGAACAAGTCAAAACATTGGCACCCATCCTAATCTGCAGCATGAAGATATTTATTCAAATTATTGTCAAAGGTTTGTGAGAATTATTACACGTTTTGGACCATTTCCTCTTGAAGTAAAATTAAATTTTATACAGGAGGCAAAGGTGAAGCCGAAGCAGCCGCTAACAGAAATTATTTGGAGCAAAGAATGACGGACGAGATCAATGAAATTGTTCGCGTACTTCAACTGACCACGTATGACGAGGACGAATGGGATGCAGACAATCTGACAGTGATGAAGAAAAGCCAGGTTTTGCATTAAGTGCTTTAATTGTACCCTGTATAAATATAGTGACGAGTGTGTATTTTCAGAATGCCATCAGCGGTAAAATGCAGTCAGCCATGGATTGGTTGGGAGACCCGCTGGCCTTGAAAGGCGGTGTAGGTAAAGTGTCTATTTTCAGATTGAGTCTGTATTTAACATCTGGCGTAATGCACAAATGATATATTGTAGGTGAAAAATCTCTTCGCCAAACATTGGAATATGCTACGCGTGTTGCCGAACGTAGCTTACCAAATGATAGCAGTGCAATCAGGAAATTATGCGGCGACATTGCCTCCATGACAGATGCACTGTGCGAACTTCGGCAAGATGGGAAGGTGAATTATGGTAGATTTATTATGATTGGAGCCAATGGTTGTGTGGTATGCAATGGCTAATTAGAAATAAAGAACTTAATGTGTGTTATTAAATAACACTTTAAAAATAAAAGAAGAAAACATACAAAAATATTTAAAAAATTACAATTAGTCATGGAAAATTACAAAAATTCAAAAAAAAAAACTTCAAGAATCAAGAAAAATTTATAAAAATTAAGAAAAGTTTATAAAAATCAAGAAAAATTTATAAAAATTCACAAAAATTTATCAAATTTAGCCGTTTATTCAAAAATTCAGCTATTTCAGCTAAATTTCATTGATTTTATGGTAAAAAATGTACTGATTCAGACAAAATTTTATATTTAAAAAAAGAAGTAGCAATTTTAGAAAAGGGTTTAGTGATTTCGGTTAAAAATTCTCGATTTTCCCCAAAAATTCAATAATTTGGTCAAATACTAAGGTATTTGTCAATAAATTTTGTATACAGTGAAGCAGCCATTCTAAAATTTGCCTGATAGCCTCAGCCCTGAAATTGGTGCATATGGCCGGGGCCGCATTGGCCATAGCCCAGTTACCGCAACTGACTATTTTAGCATGGCTTTAATAACATTAACTGGACCAACACTACTATTACAAAATTTTATTAAAACAAAGTCTTTACATTTTAGGGTGCCTCTCCTCAGGCACAGTCGCTGGCGAAGGGCATCCAACAAAAACTTCATGAATTAAATGCACTTGTATCGCGTGCAGTGACGAATGTCGAGAAAAGCGGAATTCAGCAGCCCGCGCACACCGTATCTGGACGTGTAGAACAAGCCCAGAGATGGCTGCTAAATCCCACTCTTGATGACAAAGGGCTTGGCGCTCAAGCAGTACAATTAGTGGTTGAGGAAGGAAGAAAAGTAGCTGAAGGGTTGCAGGGTATTCAGAAGAAAGAGATAATTCAGTTATGTAATGAAGTTGATTCACTTGGCCGACAGTTGTCTGATATGGTCCGCCAGGGACAAGTGAGTACTATTTTTATGTTTATTTTATGTTTATTTATATATAACTGAAATAATTTTAAATAGGGTGACACACCACAAGCAAAAGCTGTGGCTCGACTATTATCATCAAAATTGCATGAATTAAAGCATAGAATTCAATCAGCGTTGGTTAATCGAGTTGTGGAAGACTTTATCGACATTACAACGCCTTTGAAACAATTCACAGATGCTGTTTTAGCACCTGAAGGTATGATACAGGATATATCACTGGTGACACATAAAAAGTTATGCTTTTGCTTTTGCTACTTTTTAAACATCTCAGCAGAAAAAATTACAGAAAAAAGTGTTTCACTAAAAGCCAAAAGTGTTCTGGTTTGAACTTGCAGATTAATTTGCAAAAAAAAGCAGCTAATAGAATTTGGCATTCCATTAAATTTCACTGAAATTTCAGGTAACACTGGTAAAAACTTAGCAATTTTATTCTGCTATTTTTCCAAAACAAAAGAAGGGGTTTAATATAATTTGTGGATAAAGCCACAGACAACATTCAGCCAAATTGCTAAATGCAGCATGCTGAAGTTAAAAAGAATTCCAAAAGATAATAAAAATCAGTGTAAAATACTTCTAAAACAAAATGTAAGAAACTAAAATGTGATGAGTCAGCATTGTCTCTGCAATCCTATTGTGACGGTTTGGATTCAGGGAATGTCGTCATGAGGGCTTACATCAGTGTGCGCAACGGAATTAATTACTAACGCCGGGAAAGCGATGGAAATCGCCCGTCACAAACATAATTCCTAGAATCCTATTTTATACTAATGTCTGACTATGATCATGTTGAGAACAGTGACCAGAGGTTGGTTCACTTAAGAGTTGTTGAATGATGTTATTTCCAAGGCTGGAAATAACGATAGAGATTGGAACTTGATCCAACTTAAATAAACTTGATTATTGAGGTTTTCTGTATTTTATTGATCTGTAAATAAATGGATATTCTCCGAAATCGGAGAATATTGGTGGGTCGCCCACCGTCTTCGCTACAGCAGTCGGGCTTTGGCCGGACTGGACTATGCCATCTCGATGTAGGTTGAATTCGTACAGAGTATTGGTGTTTTTCTTGGGGTTGATCGGAGGAATCGACTGCTCGATTCGTCACTTGTGCCGAGGGCCACTTGTCTACTTGAAGTTCTCTTCGATTAAATCGCCACTTGCGACCTTGATAGCCGAATCCGTAGGAAAGGAGGGTGAAAAGTTCCATCTAAGCCTAATAGTGTCCAAGTGACACTCTTCGAGTTAACTGAGTTAAAGGTAAACATAACATATCGGTACAAATCATTGTTGAGCAATGATTTGCCACTTGTAACTGAACAATTAACAATTAAACTAGATAAATAAGTAAAGAGAGTGAGGATTGACCACGTCGATCCATGCGCCTTAACACGAGGATGGAAGTAATTTACTTCATATCCCAACTCCATGCCTTGACATGAAGCTCGGAGGGAAGCT